>QFEY01001886.1:0-41211 GCA_003316435.1 Russula virescens | reverse complement strand
GATGCACGAGCTGCGACGAGTAGGCCGAAAGCAGGGAGAGTACGGAAGAGACGCATGGTGCGAGTCAAGAGGAGGGGCCAGATGGGAAAAAGTCAAAGGGACGCCGCTCGTCTTATAACCCCAGCCATTCACTCTGGAAACAGACTCAATGAGGAATCGAATGTGAGCGCGTTGTTGCTTCACTACTGTATATTGCGTCTCACGGACAAACAGGATTAGGGTTACGTATACGGTGGGTTCGCGCGCCATTCTTCGCGTTCGCGTATTTGCTAGTTTTGTTGGGCGCAAGGTTCAAGCCAAAAAAGGGAAAGATGGCTCACTTGTCGATGTTCGTAGCTCACTTATACCTGAACGCACCCAGGGTCTTGTCGTCGACGACCACGACGAGCCATATTTTGACGCCACGACCTTCGTAATCAAGGATGAATCTCCCGCATGTCCGCTTCATACCAGAGATTCTACGATTTCTCCGGCGTTCACTCGGCGCGCTTCGGTCCGAGTCGCTAGTCTCCGGTGCCAATCAGTTCTTCAGACTTCTTCTATTCCTCCGTCATCATCAACCCGGTACGTTGCCCTTCATCGTGTCCCCGAGTCAGATTTGATCCCCGTCTTTGAATCAAGTCATATGCAAGAACAGATAGTCCACCAGCTCGTTGACATTGACTTTCACCCATCAACAAGCTGTGTGCCCGTTTCCTGCTGAATGATTCCCTCTTCGGCCTCTCGCTCAACTCGGGGTCTTTTTCTATCAAAGAGCTGTCACCATTTCATGGCTGGTGTTGTATAATCAACACACGCCGTAAGCGCTGCTCGACTTGACAGATCATTTCGGCTCTTACACGTCCTTTCCTATATTCAGACCGAGACATTACTGTATTGCTGTCCAAAAAATTGCCCAATCAGTCTCTCGTCTTCTAGGCACTGCCATCTTCTGGGTTGGTTTCTTGCGCAAGGTAAGACAGGGTCATGTCGCCACCGATTGGGTTTCCCCATCGGTAAGATTTGCAAGAGCATCGTCTTCGCTCTACCGAACAAGATATGGCATGCAAACCTTGTCACAGCCTCGCCGTTCAAACATCGTGCATAACAAGGAGTCCTCGCGTACCCATTCTTGTGGTGGTATTTCAGGCGAGCGCTTCCCATACATTTACGTCGGCTACATCTTCTAACGTCAGCCTCCCTGTTTTGGAACCTTTCTGTTTTATGTCATGATCGAAGACCTTTTGCCCTCCTTTCTCTCCACTCTCTCCTGGATCTGTTGGATGGCTCCCAACAACGTTAAGGTCGACCACTGGTCTGGCATCAGCTGCGGGTGTTCTTACCTTCGACCGGGGCCAAATTCGAGACAACATAGTCAACATCTCTTGTCTCCATCCCTTAGTGGGCTGCGGCCAATATTAGTCTTCTCATCGGTTTTCTCTGGCTCCGTTAATTACATGAGGCGTCCTTCGTTCAGTCGCCTCTCTTGTGACCAACGACAGACAAATTCTTGGACGATCTCCAGCTCCTTTCCAGTTCCTGAATCAAATCCGCGCGAGTCGTGGAAGACGTAACCGGCATGATTTGTGAAAGTTAATTCGTCCTCGACGTCATGCTCGCCACGCTGCATAAGTCGGATCATCACGATTAGCCATCACTGCCAAGAATAAGCCTGCCTAACCTCCATCGAAGGGTCGAGTTGAACCTGGCTAGACAATGAGCTCGAAAGTGCAACTAGGAAAGAGAACGTACCTCGTCACTATTTCCCGATCGATTACGGCTGTAGATCACTGGACTCTCTGTGGTATCGCACACGCGCTGAAGGATCGTGGTCTTCCCTGCGTTCGCTCTTCCAATAATGAGGACTCGAAACTTGACATAGCTGGGGACTTGGGGGAGACACTGCTGCTCATCCATGGTACCAAAGTGTGGAAGGTGGAAGGCTGGTCGGGGTGTATCTACTAGTATGTCCGGTTTTGTATGGATGGCACGTTGGCAACCCTACGTTGTACAAACAAACATGGTACAAACACCACGAACGCTCAATCGATAATAACGGATCAACCCGACCTTTCTAAAGTAGACGTACTCCACAGGGTTCTGTTAACTGGCTTCGCGATGCGTTCGGAGACAACACCTCGGTCGGAGTTTCTTGGGTGTTGGTTGGTATTGCGGAGTTTTGCCGAGTAATGCCGGGAAACGCCTTCGACTCTCGAAACCCACCTGCTGTTCTACAGCACAGGCCTACTCTGCAAGCTGACTGTTGGGGATTTAACGACTACGACCGCCCTGCATGGTTTACAAGAGACCTGATAAGTTCGATGAATAGTAGGTTCATTCCGGCTTCGGCACGTCTATTCCGAGTCTTGCTCACCCCTCGCTCACGTCGAGAAGGCGAGAAGATGGAATATCTCGCTTCGTTTTGGGTCCCCACCGGCCATCCAAGCCAATGTTCGAAGTCAATGTCTGGTCAGATCTTCGCTTTCCGAGGCCGGACCAGGGTCCAAAGCTTTGGGCGTGCCTCCTCACTTCCTCCGTGACTCGGTCATACACTCTCACAACCCAAGGACGTTTGTGATTAAGTCTCTCTTACCGCCTCCCGCAGATGACCCCTCTCTTTTGATCGCTGCTGAACACCGGATCCATTACCATGGTTGGCGTCGTCTACGCATCTGCTGTCTCGCAGCCTCGTTCCGCCATCCAAGACGTTTCCCATCTCATTCTTTACCCTTCTGGAGCGGTGTTCCAGGGAGGTGTGAATTTTGGCTGTTTTGTCTCGGGGATCAGCAGTGGCTCTCTGCAATTACCGAACAGCGCGGCCGTGCGCTTAGTATGGACCGACTGACTAACTGGGTTACAAAGAGTGGCGTGTTTGTCAGAGAAGGGTCCGCAAGCTGTGGGCTTTCCTGTGTACAAAGTGCGTGAAAGGCTATCGAGGAGAGTATCACTCAAATCTATGTCCCCTCCGCGTAGCCTCCGCCGGGTCAACCGTCTACGCAACTGTCGGAAAAAATTTAACGCAAAGTGAAGACAATGATGACATGAAGGGAGGCGACAGGGAATCTGACAATGCAAAGTCAAGATCTAACGTCCGGAGGTATTTATTCAAGTAATAACCTCATTCCTTACTCACTTCCCATATGTCAATGTAGGGAGGTGAGGCGCTGGTCAAATACCTCTCCGCGATGCCCAATCTCGAATCCCTTTCCGTTGGCCAATCTCCTCGATTTCACCCCGACTGGCTTGACTCGTAAAACCGATGTCCGCCTCAGGTTGTGCTGACACGTGTTGTACTCCCTCGTCTTATTAGATTCAATTTCTACGGATTCAGCGAGTATGTCGAAGACCTTGTCTCCCGGATCCACGTCCCTCTACTCAACAATGTCCGTGTAATATTTCTAAATCAACTGATATTCGACACCCCTCGACTCCACAACCTCCTGGCTTGTACAGAAACGTTCGAGGCACACGATCGAGCAATTGTGGACTTTCGGGAGCGCGCTGTCGAATTCGTACTCGAATCTTTATCCCTCTGGCTGACGATTAATTGCTCAAGGTTAGATGGGCAGCTCTCGGCGATGGCGCAGCTCTGCAATTCGTCCTCACCGCCTTTCTCCGAGGTGGAAAGCCTCCAAATACGTCAGGATGAATACAGGAGATCACACTGGCAAAACAACATGGCGGACCCTCAATGGCTGGAACTCATACGCCCATTTTCCGCTGTGAAGGATCTGTATATATCCAAGGAACTTGCGCCGCGTGTTGCCCTTGCCCTGCAAAGGCTCACTGGGGAAAGTGTTATAGAAGTGTTACCTGCGTTACAAAATCTTTTCGTAGAGCGGCTCCAATCCTCCGGGCCTATACAGGAAGCCATAGGACGATTCATCGTCGCTCGGCGACTCTCCAATTACCCTGTAGCCTTCCACAGTTGGGATGGAAAGTCTTAAAACTTTGTACTTTCACGCTATAATTGGTGTTCCCTATTTACGATCCACCATTCTCCTTTACACCCCTTCTTTCATCGTTGAGACCCCATTTACTGTACTTTTCCGACAACTGCCAATAGCTTATCCGATTTCGTCGCCTGGTATGTGCCATTACAGTCAGTGGGCTATCAGAACGGTCATGGGCTTTTGTATGTCAGTTTAATATGTTGTGTCGACATTAAGGTGTTCAGCATGCATGTACGTCATCACGAATCGGCGTGATCCTGGCCATCGAACTGACAAGCTGGGTCAAACGTCATCACAAAAGTGATTACTTAGATATGCCCTCCCGGCCGCTCAATCGCGATGTATCTTCACAGACTGCTTTCATCCATGTACGTAAAGCAAATGATGTCTAGTGTCTAATCGACGACGTAAAAAGCTCGCCTAGCATCTTAGGCTCATACACGTCACCACACTTGACCCTCTAAATCATGGCCTGGGGTGATTTTCTTGGTCCGTATGGGTGAGTAGTGACCGATCGAGGTGAGAGGAACGAAAGGGTACTACAGAGGTATAAATAGCGGAGCTCATTATTATAACCATTCCAGCGATCGACAGCGCTGAGGGTGTGGTATGGAAAAAGATGAGCTCAAAAATGACGGCAAAGACAACCTATAACAGTTGGGACACATCGAAAGGGCTGAAGAGTAGCAGACACACTGAAGTATAAGTTGCGAGAGTACCGCGGGAAGCTGTCTCCCGCTGTAGACCCATGGCCAAAAGTGTCTTCAAAGTTTGGGAGCGTCAGAACCGGCCAAGTAAATGGAACACATCAGAGGTCACACCTGTGCCGTAAAGCCCAGTAGGCTGATAAGAAGCAGCATAACAATCCTCAAAGTATCCGTGGGTATTGCCGGCGTAATCTTAAATACTATCATACTAAAGAGCATCAGGAGGTTACTTCGGGTGGGAAAGATGAGAGTCATGCCTTATCGTAGATGCGAACACGCATTCCATGAGGAAGTACATCATAGAGTGAAGCGGGTGTGCCCGTTTCCCAATGGCACGGAGGAATATGTCTGTGGAGGTAAAAAGGGAAAATGAAAGAGGGTGGATGAACGAACACCTACAGGTGCCAGTTTGCCCCACGACGCCAAGCAGACCTGCGCTATATAACCACATGAACAGGATATTCGCATACGGAACGAGATGCCACTTTACGTGACAGATATCATTCTTTGTTCAAACATCATTGCATCGGATGGATCCCCTGTTGGGTTATCAAAAAGGAACTGCGGCCTGGCGATCAGAATTACGCCAAAAAAACTGCATGCTAATTTTTCGTTGATAACGATCATGGTAAGATGATCGTATGCCTACCTCCAGAAAACATCTGCCTGAGAGAAAAGGGTTCCTTGAGGAAGACTACCCCTGCGAACCCTGTGAGAATCGGCGCGATGAATGTCACTACTGTCGCATCCGATAACGATAGATGCTGTAGGGAGAAATACAACCCAGAGATACCAATAAAGCTGGAAACACGACTGAGAAAGTCCCCAAAGGAATATGCAGGATATGCTACCCTGAGAAACCTCGAAGTGCCAGCAATCTCCGAATACCCTTTGGGCCAAGCAGTGGTTCTGGGATCTTCCGCCAAAACCTGAGAACGATTAGAAATGGGATCGGGCTGCATCGTGAAAGAGGAGTACAAGTATGCAACGGCGCAGACATATGCTATGACCTTATGACCGCCTTCAGCGTCTATATGCGTGATAAAAGCCAGGGTTGAGACACTCGCCATTCTGACCCATATCACCTACATGGACGATTTGTCATGAAGTTAGCTCGGAGGATGACATGCCGGAACGGAGACATACTTCTAATATCGGTATGGGCTCGTCCATGCTATTGAGCCACTTGACAGAGAGATTTGTCGCAGAGAGGAAGAACTGAGATGCCGCAACAAGCAGCAACCCGGCATTTCTGTCGAAGAACGCCGCCACCAAGACCCAGGCTACCGATCTTCCAGACAGCAACCATTCCAAGCGATTCCTATGGGCGTATTCAATTCGGAGTAGTGGGGTTGTCTCATCCGGATCAGCCAGGCTATCTCTACCAGCAGGTAGTAGCGCGGGATCAGAGGAGGAAAGCGGTCCACATCGTTCTGCGGTATCAATCAAGTTCGAGGTGACCATGACGAAGAAGCCAGCAGCTTGAGTCACAGTGATGAGATGCTGCAGCTCAAAAGTTTTTTCGAACAAATGTATGCGAGGGCTTTCAATTGTTTCCCTGGGCAACGAGAGCAAGACAAATAAGGAAAAACTGAATAAAGCGGCATCTGATAACAGATATACAAGGCTACATGGGGTTCTGCGTACAAGGTGCATGTTAATGGGACCGAAAGAAAGAAAGAAAAAACATGCAAGGCTTTTATCGGCAAGACATGAGGGAGAGGAATGGAGAAGGTCATTCAGTTATGATTCATGTCACAAAGCGACGGACAAAGGACTCCGAGTTCCGGCTATGCCCGTCGGGCCGCCGCGGAGCTTTGCGGTCGTCTCTCTCTCTCCGACGAACGGTTATCCCCACTTTAAGTCCGGCACGAGCTCAGTAACGGCCATCGCGCTCATAAACAACGAAAATGCTCTACATGGGATTATCGATTATCAATTAAAACTTTCCGCGGTTCCTGCCCACCTCAATCTCCCCCCCCCTCCCCATCAACTCGCTATACTGTATTGTCGTCCACTTTTACCCCTTTAGCAGAGCGCCGATGGGGACGACCCGGAGTAAGCACAGTACAGATGTTTCATCATGTCGGACTACGAAGCTTTCGCGAAAGGTTCAAAAGCACACACCCCTTGTTACAGGGCCCTTTGCGCCGATCAAACTTGTCCTTACCTGTACTCAAGCACTAATAGCATCAGGGTTTGCATAGTATATTACGATTTATGCTGTCATCATACATAACTGGCTGCTTACTACTGCGGATTCACGATAGCAGGCATGGAAGACTAGGATGCAAAGCAAGTACGAGGTGGGTTCGCGTTCTTTGGACGGCCCGTGACGTAGTACTGTACGCCAGCCGAGTTCGATTGCCTCTCTCTTGCCACTCATCGACTTGAGATGTCAACGCTTCAGTTAATCGGGAGAAAACACCGTACTGTGGCCAGCGTGTTGTCATCAGTTGGTCCTTCAAACTCTCCCGCACTATAAGCATTTTCAACCGATGGATGTCGACTGCCCGCGGAGCTCATCATGCATCATGTCTGATGGTGACACGGGCGCACCTCTCTATGTCCCCTTCCAAACGAACTGTCTGTCTGTCTGTTTCGTCTGTCAGTCAAAAACGGACTCGTCTCAGAAATCCCAATTATTCGATCACGACTTCTTATTAGGTTCACCCCACGCCTCCCATCCTCCACCCCTCAACTTCCCCAGCGATCGCAAAAAAATTAATTAACCCCCCGAGTGGCCGTCTTAGTTCAACCGAGTTGGATTAATTGTTCGTGAGACGCGCACTCTCCGATCACTTCACCGTACCTACGTTTCAAAGTATGTTCGTCTTATTCTCCAAAGGATGGATTGATGCCAAGCGGCGTCATATGTCATCTCACGTACTCAAATGCACACCGTTATTGAAAAGGCTAGAGGGGGTATTATTTTTAACGAATCAGGTTAAGGTATAAAACAATCGTTCAAGGCGCCAATCCCCACAACACGACGCCGAGCGAGGCCTGGTTTGAAAAACGATCGTCTACCCTTATCGACGAATAAAGTCCGATGCTACCATAAACAACGAAGGAAACATATACCAGTGTGACCAAAAGGAAAGTCAATAAACAAAAGAACGTGTTAAAGAGTCAAGTTGACGGGTGGTTAGTTGTTCAGGGCTGTTTCATCTATCGGGATTGATCAACCTTCACCTTCCCATAGTTGCTACCGACCTGAAATCACTGGCGGTCAAGAGGAACGTGCTCGAGGCCGTAGACCCTCGCCTGCTCGTACTCGGGGTCGTACACTTCCTCGTATGTTTCAGCGGGGTGATCCTGCATCGACTTGGGGTGCTTGAGTACACAGCGGCTGCCATCGGCCGAAGGCACGAGACCGGGGAGACAGCGGCGGACGGCACATTCGCCATAATGGCAGGCGACGTCAGCCACACCGGGGATCGCAGTGCAGTCCTTGCCTTGGGGAGAGTAAGCCGTGAGGGGTACGACGCAGCCACCACCTGAAGTAGGAATAAGTTAATTGATCTCATCATCTCCCATGACAAAAAAAAATAAGCTGACAGCTTTCAAGATCGCGAGCAGTGTTAACGCACTCCCACGAACGCGGGCCACCACCGTAGACACCACAGGCCACCCAACCGTGTCCCCTCTCGGCACAAGAGCCACTGCCGAGCCAGCGCCGTCGGTCTTCATGCGGCTTTTGCGAAGGACATGCTCCCTTGGGTACGCACTTGCCGTTGCAGATTTGGTTGGGCGCCTTGCATTTACACTCCTTGTGTTCGCCGTCTGAATCGTGGTCGAATCCATCCGTGCAATCGAATGCACAAGGGTTTCTGCCTTCACAGCGAGGCTTGCTGTGCTCCGGATAGTGACAATCCGATGAAGGCGCGGCGCCGTTGATCTGCGAAATGTTTAATCAGACATGACATCCCGGCCCAATCAAGCCATCAACTGACCAGGGCTGTCAAAAGCTCGTTGACGGCTGCTATTCCAGCAACCTTGGCGGTCGCAATTGCCACCGCGTTGGCCTGGAGGAAAACAGGAAGGGCCGACAGACAGAGGCAGACCTCTGTCGATTGATCAGCAACAGCGAACGCCAAGCATAGATTTAGAGACCAAAGTCAACGCACCAAGGTGTTGATGGCCAGCTGTGTTTACAACCCCCAAATGTTCAGAGATATCGGCCTCGATGTACGCGCATACGTCTAAGAGTTCAAGAACATCATTGTCATGTCGGTCACGGTCACGGTCGCCGCCGCGGTCATCGTCGCGCGCACGATGGACGGATGCACGAGCCCCAAGAATTAGAGCGAGAGCAGGAAGAGAACGGAAGAGGCGCATAGTGCAGGCGGGTCAGGCAACTGGTCGTAAAGGAAGGAATGTGAAGGGTAAGGAAGTTGAGAACGTGGGCAGAAAGGACCAGTCAACTTATAAGCCCAGCGGAGGCGGCGGAAATGACCACTTTCCGGGAGCAGATCCGATTTAGGAACCAAACTTGGGCGGCGGGCGCTCCACTTGGCGAAGTCCAAAACAAAAAAGGAAGGAGTGACGGCGGAAAGCGGCAAGATAGAGTTGTGCTCTCTCGTACAGTACAAACCTTTGTGAGATAATAAAGACCACCCGGTCGATCGAAAGAAACCCCGAGAACTGCGGTCTTACCGTGGATCACCACAGAGGCGATCATGTCTGTAAGACGTTGATTATTTTATTACAGTTGAGTCCCTCCCCAACACTGCAGAGACTGTCATGTAGTCGTTAAGCGGAAACGCAAGGCACCAGGAGGGAGGACACATTCTACTGTATTGGGGAGAAAAAGGGCGGTTCAGTCGAATGAACGGGGTTTGGTTGAGAAAGGCAACGAATAGAATAGAAGACGATGAGCGTCCGAACGAATCGCGGCCCAGAAGAACCAGCCTATGACTCTTTGCAGTAATAATTGCAGCAGCCGTAGATCAAAAAAAAAGGTTCTGGTCACACACACACCTACTGTACAGTACCGCACCGCCATCATCCGCCATCAAGTGAAACAGTTTATCTGCGGGAGGGACCGAATTATCCGATCGCATCCGCGGATATAACTGCTTTGAATCCCGCCCATCGTGAGTACCTGACGGCATTTGTCATTATCGTGTCCTTCGAGACGGGAAGCAACCCGCCATCAGAGTCAAAAAACACGTACTGGGCGCGCGCGGTATGTATGATACAGTATGGTACACACGGTAACTCTATTGAATACCATCAGAGGTTCGAAATTTTAGACTTCATCTTTGGGGGTCACAGCACGTTCATTCTAGCGCGAAGGTTGGAAGCTCAATGGAACTGATTTAATCCCTCGTGTTCAAGCGGCACAAGCACACGTACAAAGTACTGTGTCATTCTCGGCCGCCATTTCCGCCATACACACAAGTGACACAAACGCGCGTTCATAAAATTAATATGGTTTGCGGGTTTCCTTTCTGGTGCGGTTGCGGGCGGAACGAACCCAGAGCAGAAGGTAATTCGGTAGGGCAGGGGACCGTGACGATCGGGACCTCAGCCCTAGGGACAGCGACCACTTTTGCCATTTCGCTCCGCTCTTGAATCTACAGTATGATACAGTATATTTGGCTAGATTCAGGATTCATTGATTCAGATAAACACGAGACAGAGAGAAAAGATGGTAGAGGGAGGGAGAAACGCGCCGGGATTTCCGTGAGTTTTGCGCGCGCCTAGCGCCCAAGAGCGGAAGGAAGGAAGGAATGAATGAATGAAGGAATCCTGGGCGTGTGACGGGGAATTTGAGTAAGCCGATTCCTTGGATTATCTATCAGTACAGTAAGCGAAGCGTCGGTGCATGATACAATGCTGTCACGAGCGAGCAAGCAAGCAAGACAGGGACAGCCCGGGGAGGCACATCCGCGTCGGATATTCGGCTTAGCAGCGATACAGTCACGGTAGTGGACGTTAACCGCAAAGCGGCAAAGGTTCTTCGGGATTCGTCGCGGTGGGCGGTCTGGGCTGAAATCCCCGAGACTCCCGCCCGGCCACTGCCTGGCCTCAGGCTTACGAGTCCGCAGCGCGTCAGCGCTTAATTGTGATTTCAACTTAACGGCCCGCGCATTGTACAACCCACAACACTCACACAACCTTCAATGATTACCATTACTGTACTGCGCTCGGCGCTCAAAGGTGCTCCACCAGTGCTCCACCGCCACTGACATCCTTCTACTAGCTTTTCCTTTTCTTTCCATTTCCGCAATGCTGGGTTCAGAAACCACTAATGACTCGGATGATGTTGTTGTATGTCGTCTGGGGATTCCCCTCGATTGTTGATGGCCAAAGCGCTGTGAGCACCCTGAAACCGAGTACTTTCCGTCTTCTCATTGATTGCGAAGAGTGTCGCCGCGTCATTACTGTATTGTTCGCTTCGATGATGAAAAGCGGCTGCATAGAAGTCGAGGTAATGCTACGCCGCACGAACTTCTATTGCTACCGGCGTTAGCGTCACCCTTGGCATTACTACCCACGTACCGTCAAAAAAGTGACATTTGATGCAGCATCATACTGTACTGCGGCGTAGTGGCGTGGACACCTCGAGAACTTTCCTCAACATCGTATTGTAGTATGTGTCATTTCCTATATAATCCCGATTCATTCATGAGCGAAATGTCCCCACAGAAAAAAATTTCTCCACAACCCCTCGTAAGCGAGCTCATGGATTTAGACTGATTCAGTTTCGAAGTTTCCTTTTCTTTGTCCACTCTTGTTGTTTGTTTGTTTTTACGAGTATTAGATATGAGAAAGAAGGCCAAGTTACCCTGACGATTGTGGGGTCCAGAAGCATGGGCAAAGAAGGGGGGTCCATCCTCAATTGTATGCCCCAGCGCATTGAGAAACCTTTGTCTGAATGAGCATGGGGACCAACAAACGGAGACTCGTAGGCTGTAAATGTGATACCCATGATGGCGGATTCTACAATGGAGAATCCTGCGTCCGCGCCCATTGTCATGCATGGGCTTCGTGAGTCGCACTGACAGATCAATAGAGCTCAATCAACGGGTCGTCAGAAATGGCAAGCTCGTGATCAGTTTCAGTTTTGAAACTGACAAAATTCGTTCCAAACAACAAATGTAACCCGAGATTGTCAAACAAAACGCGAAATTCCCAGACTTTCAGTCAGTGTCCTCCGAACACGTTCCGGCACTACGTTTCAAATTTCATGACCTGCACGTGCGGACGAGACTGGTGCAACGAAGAGGATCATCCAAGAAATTGGGGGGAGAAGGAGGGCAAATCGACTTAATTCCTGTAGAATAACACATGCCCCTGGCAGAGCACGCCTCGTTCAAGGCAAGCGAGGCAGGTTGACTGTGTCAATACTATCACTCATGCATACTCACTGAGGGTATCAGTTGGTACCTTTAGGAAGAGGCACCATCAACCGGATACGTTTCTGATCTTGACGAGACGGAATGGCTTATGGCTTACAATCAATTTAGTAACAAAGGGATTCCAAAAATGTCCGCTGGACTCCCTCGGTTCCTTCGTCGTCTCAGCCGTGCAGACCGAACGGTGATTCCTCTGTAAGTAATCCCGGAGACCGGTCACAGCCGCCAGCTGTCCTCCGCCGTGTAGCAGTTATTGAGTACAGTATTCCCTTACACAACTGAATCTCTCGATGCCCCCCTCATCCGCGCCAGCGTCTTCCGTGATAACAGGCCAAGTGGTCAGCCGCTCCGACTGGAGAAATAATAATCCACGAGGCCGCAAACCTCGGATGCCTCGTATGTCGAGTGATCCCAATCCTACTTATGTCGTACAGGTATCTCCCAACGTGGCGCGCGCGGCGTGGCGCAATTTGAAAGCGACCCTGAGACGGCGAGTCAATTTCTCGCCGTATGATAACGGGCTGTTATTAACATACCGCTAGGAACGGCGACCAACATTCTCGTACACACTTGTCGAGACAACGTGTTGACCTGCTGTGTTTGTTTTCCGACATAGGATATAAGACCAAAGACGCCACGCGCCACCACCCCACGCCAAAGACGGAGACGAGTCCGGGCCGGAAAGAGAAGCCGGAGACCGGAGCAGTTTATGGGGTCTGACCATCTGGGACTCCGGATACCGTCACGCAACCCGGCGGTTGCATCGCCTCCGAGCGAGTCGAACGAGCGAGGGCTATTCATCCTCATGACGATGGGTAAGGGCCGTCTGTGGCGACCGGGTCTTCAGATTCCGCATCACACCCTCCTTCGAATATGCCTGGGCCGGAACTGGAGTCCTCCCGGTGGTATCATCTCGCCTCCAGGACCCAGCGAGGTGCTGCGCTCAGCCCAGCCTGCCCAACTTTCAGCCAAGGATCAAAGCTGAGGGCCACAGCATGTAACTTAGGCTCGTCTTGAGGATACCCGCACTCATTCCGCCACCGGATAATGTGCCACTACACGCTTCTAGCCAACGCCGGCAGCAACGCGCGACGCGTGAGTCGCGATGGACATACGGCAATACCAGTAACCCATTGGCCCACTCTGCTGCGTATAGATATTTCGTTAGGGCCCAACGATCGAGCGCGGCGCCACCGGTTGCGCAGCTTGCGCAGTCATTGGACACCTCGGCGTGACGCAGATACCGGTGCCTGTCCTGCGAAACGAGGCAAAGAGGCTGCTCGATGTTCCTTTATGCGTTGTGTAACTTGCGCCTCACTGCTGCCGGCAGCGGGGTGTGTGCCCTTGTCGACCGTATGTAATGATTGATGGCAACCTCAAGGCCCGGCCCAAGCGATTTGAAGCGGTGAATACAGTATGAGGGACACGCGCAGTTGCATGCACCGGGGCAGCGTTATATCCCCGGGCTGCCCCTTACTACGTTCTTCGGAGCTTATGTCTGTTAATGAACTTGTCGTACGTTGAGTGTCTCTGGGGGCCGTGCCTGCACGACACTGCTTTAGAAAGTATAGAGGTGATCTCGTGTGTGAGCATGAGATGGGTTCGGTTCTCCTCGCCTTCGAGCTGCGGTGTGTTTTGAGCGGGGTGACGGAGGCCGGACGCAACGTGGGCTCTTCTCTGCGAGGCGCGGAACTACTCTTGTGGTGCTGGAATCGCAAGTAGAGTCCTCAACTGCCTGACGGGAGCCTTTGCGTTTGCATATCCCACAAAGCACGAGGCTGTTTGTTTGTTTTCCGGACATCTGTTAGTGAATATATAAGTCTTAACAGTCAACCTTGATCACTCACAGTGTGTGCACAGGCGTGCTTGCCCGCGCCTTTTCCCAGCAGCCCCTCCAACACACAATGGGAGCCACCGTGACGTACGTTCCTCTTAACGTATAATCTCATTTGTTGACGTCCGTGACTACTATCTTCGTCGCCCACGGATTGATGCGATAATGCTCCTGCGCGGACTACAAGTAGTCGCTGACTGTAAAACCCCAAAGAGTTTCATCGGGCGCAGCGTAGTTTGATTAAAGAAAAACCGTCCACTTCTTTCCATCGTTTTTCGCTTCGACTTTGAACAGGGAGGATTTGTCTCATCGCTGTCACTCGGGCATCGGGGGCTCTAGTGGTACGGGTCTAGCTTCGTGAAGGATCACGACTACGAGCGACCCTTTATCTGATATTTTGTTTGACTCTCGCTATTCTGCAGAACGGCCACGGTTGAAAACGCATGGAAACCCCCCCTCTCTCCTTAACTGTTGTCCGACATGTCAGCAGCGAGCCCGCAAACTGCAGAATGCACTGCGTGTGGCAGACTTCAGTTCGCAACGACTTTTGGAAGTTCCAGGTGGAAAGGATATCCTTCGGGACCATCTGCTTCAACGGTGCCCTTCCGAATATAAGGGCGAACTAGGGGTAAAGAGTGAAACCGCACTACTCGGCCATGACGGGAAATCCACCCCGGCGATCGATGGGAAACGACTTGAAAGCCCACTGGTGCATGCGAGTGTCCGCTCGAAAATGGCAGCGGTGTGGAAGGAATGGGGGAGAGCCAACTGGCGTGTGGTGAGGCAAACTCGCTTTTGAAGAAAGGAGAATGGGGAACGGTGCCGCCAAGCAAGCGCTCGCTACCGTCAACACGAGACAAGGATATATTTAATGACTCGTCGTGTCCATTGGGTTTGTGATAGGTAGCAACTGTGGGAGATTTCGAGGAAACCTCGGGAAGGGGGGAGGGAGAAGAGGACAGATGGCACCGAGGATGAGTTTGATGACAAGTCGTGGTGCTCCTAGATTCGACCTCCCGGACCCTATCATGTCGGCGCAGAGTTCTACCTTCGCCTCTCTAATCGGTCATGCCAATCGGAGTAGTTTGTTGCTGTTTCTGTATTCGATGACCGACGGACGCAATGGAGGAATCCTCCTTTAGTTTCTTGGAGACTTTCGTATGCTGTGTACGTGCCTCATAGATGAGCGTGGGGCTAGACTAACATGCGAGAATGTTGTTACGCACAGTTGGGTGAAGGCTCGGTTGAATTCTTAATCACTGTTGACGTAGTCCATGACTTGTCGTCCAAGGCGACTTCACAGGATTCCCCAGCACCTGACGTGTTGGGGCTGTTACCTGACCACACGCTACTAGACGAAGATGAAGGTAAATCCTGATCAAAAGCGCTCAGAGTACGTAAATTGAATCGTGGTGATTCAAGTTGTCCTTGGATTGGAGACGGGACGGAGACACCCCGCCAAGCGAGGCCAGCCACAATACCGATTTGATTGCTAGTATGACAGTGGGCCTACGCCACCGTAAACCGCAGTTTTTTCCTCCATTAGCCTTCCATTTCGTAGCGGTGCCAGTGGGACACACGGTCTGGTCTGGGGTGGAAGTTCAAGAGGGCGTTCAGTTTCCCTTTCTCCTTTTTCGTGGGATGGGGCTATTGTAGCTCCAGAACTAGTACTGTTGGCTTGAGTTACACTAGCGTGTCGCGTCAAAAGCCATTTCTAGAAAACATTCGGCGGTTTGTTCCGTGGTCCCCTAATGACAACCCATATTCACGAAGAGCCCGAGTTGCCGGAGCTTGCCCTGTCCAAGGTTAGATCTGATGATGCGCCACCGCCCGTCGGCTTAAACACCGCGAGGAGCTGAGGGGCGCGCCGCTAGATGTCCAGGGGAAACCACAGAAAGGTCAAGAAGAGCAAAAAAAAAGAGCGCACGCACGTACTGTTTGGCGCGGCTCTCCTATTCTATAGAATAACGGGTGGGGAGGGGGGGAACACATTGCCGGCGCTGCACAATTTGTTATAAATACCACGCCCACGCGTTGATATGCGGCGCTTGGGGGGTGCGTGATTGTGGATATTAAATAAACGTCGGTCGACAAGGTGCGTTTTTTGAGAACATGGAAAACATGCGTCGAAAGTAGGGAGGCCAACGGGATCGACAAATTTAGCTGCGCACGCTCGCACGCGTTCACATATAGTTATAGTACTACATCAATCGATTATGAGTGAAATCACGCACCCACGTGTACTAGTACTAGGTGAAGGCAGGTAATCCGCATGTAGTTAAGTTAGCGTTTGATCTCTCAGGAAAAAGGACCATTATTTTTGTTCCCATGTCATATGTTGCGCCTGAGAAGCCACACGGCAACGGTGCGGCGACAAAAGGAATGATATCCCATCATTTTCGCGCGTTACGGGAAGAGAACAAGAACAAGTAGGATTGACACCCAGCAACAAGACTATTGACGTTCTGTACACTTTGTTAGAGAGTAATCAGAGGCGAGATAAAGCTAAGCAACAGCGGGCATCAAGTAAGGGCAACAGAGAATGTTGTTTTGGCCTGGCTGCGCTAATACACAATAATGTCGGAGAAGAGAACCACCAAATGCAGCCTAGCTCTGGACGAATACATTATAGTGCGAATATTAGCGGACAGCGAACTATGGTGACATAGCCTCGCACAGTCATGGATCATATCCACATGACAAATAGCCTTTCATTGATGTGTTTCAGGCGGAGCATACCCTTCCGGTGGGTAGGATCCAGCCTGCGGAGATGGGCCGTCAGCCGTTGATAACAGCGGCTCAACGCCTGGTCTTGACACATGCCAAGCGAACACGTCAGCCCGCCGGGATCTATGAGAACGAAAAAGGAGAGATTACAAGACTCACCCAAATTCCATGCGCATGACAGAGTCAAGCGCATCGTCCTTGCCCTGGCGGAGCGCACACTCCTCGGCACGCAGCACACGTAGCTCCTCTATGAGCATGGAGTGTTCATCAATGGCAAAGCGGTACTTGGCCTTCATGATGAGGTACTTGACCATGGCTGGTGTGCGGCCATGGATGAGGCCCGTTGCGGGATCGAGGTCCTGGGCAAGATAGGACGGAATGCCGTCATCAGCTGGACTGGGGGAGCGACCACCGTTGAAATAATCGTCCGCAGCAGGGGTGCCGCCGCCGCCGAGTTCCGAAGGCATGTGGATCTCTGACGGCGTGTTGGGCTCGACTTTGAAGATGCTGAAGGCAGGGTCTGTTACTGTCGAAACGGTGGGGCGAGATGGTTCATCGCGGTCGCGCTTCCGCTTGCGGTTGCCACCGCGGCCGGGGGCGCCGGCTTCGACGTTGTGTTGGAGACGCATGTGCTTAGCGAGAGCGTCGGAGCGGGTGAACGATTTGTCACACTCTGTAGGGGTAGCATGGTTCGGTTCGGCATGGGTAACGGAGCGGACGTGGGGGGGTTGTAGAAGAAAAAGAAAGCGTACCGGGGAGCTCGCAGGTGAAGGGTTTCTCTCCCGTGTGGGATCGGAGGTGAGAGATAAGTGCGAAGCGAGAAGTCTGAGGGAGGCCACGACGGGTGCACGTGGCCCATTCACAGGTGTAGTTTGATTTGTGCACGCCTATGTGATCTGCGGAGGTCATAAAAGTGTCAGGGCGCTCCGACGGAAAGAACTGTTAGCCAAGCTGGAGGGGCGTGGTTGTTGGGGTGATGGAAGGGAGGGGGGAGGTAGGTATGAAAGTCCGCGCCGCACCTTCATGTAGGTGGCGTATGAACGTGTTCAAGTCGTCAAAGGCAGCACCGCAGTCTTCCCATTGACAAGTGACAACGTCCGGGGCAGGAGCGGCGTTCGCTGGCTGGCCACGGCGTGTTGGAGAACCTGGGCGCGAAGGTACGGCGTCATGGATGTAGGATGTGTTTAACGGAGCGCCGTCCTGAGATGAAGAGTCGTCTGAGAAGGAAGGGTCTTGAGGACCGGGTGAAGGAGAAATGCTATATAAACTGTGGGTCATCACGTCGAGACGCGGTCAAGAGGCGTTTTGCCCAAACACGGCAAATCGGTCACTCTCTTTCTTCCCACCACACAAACATGACCTCCCCATTCCAAGACCGCACCTTCATTCCTGCAAATCCGTCCAATCCAGGCGCATCTGCTACTCCCAGGGGCAGACCACGAGGTACTCCCTCTTCTACCGCTAAACGTGGCAGGAAACCGCGCGCCGCTACTCTCGATTCTCCCCTCGCCACTTCTTCAGACCTCCTTTCCAATCCCAGCCAAGCACCCAGTGCTGCCACAAGCCCTGCCACCACGACCCCGATACAATGGACCCAGCCAGCCGCGACGACGACAACACCCGTCACTCCTGCCCCTCCGGCACCCATCACCCCCGTTGCAGATGCACCCGTCGCTGGGCCGAGCTCGGCTATCACACCCGCGCCCACGGGCACACAGCGGCCGATAGGCGCAATGGAAGAGGAAGCTGAAGTCGAAGACGAGCTGCTTCCTGCAATGGCTGACGACGACTACTCTGCTCAACTCTCCTGGCAGAGCCAGTCCAAAGACAACCTCAAGTGCGTTCCAATTTCCGTCCTTTCATTGACCGTCTCAGAAGCAACCCCAACACGACCTTTATAGGGTTCTCATGGACAACTTTACGCCGGAGCAGTACGAGCGTTTCGAGGCATATCGCCGTCATGCCCTCCCGAAGCAGGCCGTTCGCAAGGTATGACACAACTTCTCGTATAAATTCCTTAAACGCCCATGTCCGACCTCGGCGTCTTGGCAGGTAATTCAACAGAGCCTCGGCCAACAAGTGTCAATGCCCGTGGCACAAATCGTGGCAGGGTTCACCAAGGTCTTTGTTGGGGAAATCGTAGAGAAAGGTAACTGTCGTCCCCTCTCCTCTGATCACGTGGCAATAATAATCTAATCGCATCGGTTCGCAGCTCGCGCAGTCCAAGAGCGTCGCGGTGAGAAAGGACCCCTGTCTCCAGATCACCTGCGCGAGGCGTACCGCATGTACCAGGAAGAGACCGGGCGCGTTGGCGCCGCACGGCCATTACGCGGGAAAAAGCTCTTCACGCGATAGGCGCGTATGATCCCCAAATCCTCTCCGTCGCGGACATTGCAAGCTATTACCGTATTTCCGAACCTCCAATTGACGTGTGGCAGCTCGACATGAAGCATCGAACTATGCCGTTGCCAACGCACAAAGGTCCCGACTCCCTATACTGTTGTACCGTTCTGCTTCGCTGGTGGGGCCGATTCAATTGTTGACGAGTTGCGGATTACTCTACGCCACTGCTGGGACCCTACATACATGTACATGTATTTGCCTGAATCTTCTTTGTTCCGTGTACTTTTACAGTATAGACCTTTCAACGTCATCACATTCATCAACTGCACCTGCTCGAGCGCTTTCGACTCGAACCACGCTCCACTGTTCTATTGGGCCAACGCGGTCCTTTTGTAGTGGCGATATCCTTATCCTGATGGCACTGAAAGGAAGCACGTAAGACTTGGTGGCGTTGTACGCAGAGTCGCGCGATGGTCGCTCGTCACATGCGGCATGAACACGGCAGGTGTATGTCTCCGGGAGCTGTACCATATGATGTCGCTCAGACAACACAGATGGGCGAGAGTGGCAGCTGCGGAGCCTACTTTGCATATATCCCATAACGACACGTTATTGAACGCGACAACACCGTGCATGACCGAACGAACGAACTGTCCGTTCTGGCTGGCTTTGGGGAGAACCGCCGACAACCGCACCGCTACCGCGCCTTGCGACTTGACGACCGCGGACTAACTGTACTGCAACCTCTGAAATAGAACACGCCAGACGTTCGGGTGTCTCAAGTCGCTGGCCGTCCGAGATTCCGAGTCCCCCACCTGATACAGTAACTCCCTTGCGTGTTCCTCTTCCTCCTCACCTTTTTCCCTCAATCCCCGAAGAACGCCAGAATCTGTACCTGTGTGCGTGTGTGTCGTTGCTGTCTGTGCCTTTCGCGCCACGCGCCAAAAACAAAATACTCTGCGGGGTGCGTGGGAACAAGGAGAAGGAGGGTAGGGGAGGATCCACGACGCGAGGGAAAGAAAAGCCGGGAAAAGCCACAGAATTGAATTTTTGCCGGCCTGGATACCTTTGCCTTTGGTGATGTATGCCAAGAGCTCATTCGCCGGAACGCTGGGTTGCGCAGCAGCAGCAGCACGTCAGATTTTGGATCTGAGGGGGATTACTATACATATACACAATTAATATGGCTCAGTTCAGGGGGGTGCGAGGGAGGGTAGGAGACAGGGACCCCGACAAAACGGTTCACCCGCCCGACCGTAAGTCGTTACTGTAATATCGTCATCGCAAAGCGCATCGTGTGTGACAGGGCCCCCGAGTCCGATGCACCGGACGGACGCCATCATCACTCGCGGTGTTTCGTTCTTTCGACCAATATACCAATTGCCACTGCATACCGTACCTAGAACGCACGCGCGCGCGCCCTCATCAACCTCGACGGACAGTTCCCGAAGCCGGATTTGGATTCGAAGCGCATCCTCGAATGTGCCGGCTTACAATCATAGCCAAACCAGCGCCTAGTGGCCCAGCTTGCCACCAATTGCGCCGGTGACCCGGCAGTATGTTATAAACGAATCGCATACCCAATTCCCAAAGATGGTATACAATTATGCAGGGACGAGTTGATGCTTTATGCCATGCGCGTCAAGAGTTTTGTGTTGCGTGACCCCCATACGATACAGAGACCATCAGTAACCCCTTATCGCAGAGCGCTGTCGTGAGTCTGAGTCTCACCTCTGCTATCGCCATTCAGTCATGTCGCATTCGTGCACCGGGTGGCCCGGTGGCGTATGTATCAGCGGAGTCATGCTGTAGTTTTCACAGGAAGAGCGAAGAATCCTTCCTCCGTGACGTCGTCGAGGTGAGAGAGATCAGACCTAATTCGGAGAAATGAGTGCTGACGGCAAAAGATTCGTCAGCATACTGTCAGGTTAGCATCCGACGGATCCCCCATGGGAACAAAGGACGAACGAAATAGAAAGCACGCGGCTCACCCCCATTCACTGTGAGCCTCACGGGGACGTGGCTGATCAACCCACATGCATTCACTCGTGTGACGGAGGCACATCTCTGCACCCGAGCTCGCGTTTGACGGTGACTCCAAGTTCGATGGGTGATGTGTCCTATCGGCACAGCCAACGCCCCGATCCGACGGTTGACCCGCATGGTCACTCAGATGGGTGGATGGACAGAATGGCGGGTGGGTGGGGGGGCCACACGCTGGTAATTGTAAATTGTGTCCTCGAGGAAGCAGGGTCCCTTGTTCTGCCCCTGAGTGGGTGGGGCCTGCAGGCCCTGCCAGCATCCTTATGTTTCGACAATTCCGAATTCGCGCAGGTCCGAAATACGAGTCCGAATTCCCGAATTCCCAGCGAGGATACATTGAAAAAACCAGTGGCGTGGGCAAAGAATGGGACGACGACGATGGAAGGTGGAGTCATCGTATTGGTTTCTGAGTTCAACACGTTCACATCCTCAGCGCTGTGTCTTGCTCCCCAAGCGTCATCGCCCATTGTCCCACAGATGGATTCACATGCACACCTGCACAGCCCGTCAGGGGGAAGCCTTTACGCCCAGAGTCTATAGGGCGTGGGCGCCCTGCGCGCCCCGGGTTTTGTATGGGCCTGGGCCAGTCGCATGTGCGCATCCAGCGTCAATCTATGCCGCCCTGTTTTGGCCGTCGTCTGAGAGTGACAGTAGTTTGTCAGTCAGTCAGCTGTGCAAAGGGGCATTCACACAGCACGTAGCACCACCTACTGAAAGAACGTACCACATGGAACCCGAATTGTCCCACTCCCACTCCATGCCGGCATCAACGTGCAGGGCCACCCGTGACTAGTATCAGATATCATGGTGCTTGCTCGTATCGCCGCGCCGCGGCGCCACAGATGGGCCCCATGACATGATGGTAGGAATAGAGCGCGCGCGGGTTTCCCTAGGAGTTGTGATACTCTGTGGCTTTGATAAGTGTGACAAATGACAAGTGATCGCCGGAGGGTGGGAAACATGCAACATGATAGCAAGGAGTAAAGGCGTGGTTCTGTATGATACCCGCGAAGGAAAAACTCTCTCATCGCGTACATACTAGTATGCCGTATTCCTATACGGACATCTGACGCGCCTTCACGCTAATGCATACGCGCTTTCCCCTTGTTTGACCCGACGGTGGGAAGGAGCACTGGCTGCATTTGCTCATGCCAGTCTCGATCACGCCGGGCCGACGCTAGGGAAAACATTTCCGACGGTAGTTGGGCTTCCAGTCTTCTTGCTCATCTATTGTCCTACCCTACAACCAGTATGCATGGCGACACCTGCCCGAATCATTGTCCTGTCGGTCTCGACACACCGCATCACTGTAACTTGTAGTTTCAACTCGGAAGAGGCGGTTCGGGGCGCACCATAAGGCTCATTCCCCGGCTCCCTCGAGCCATATCATATTGCGGCGCATGCAGCGGCTGGGTTCACTTGTTCAGACAGCGGCAAGATCGAGGACGATCGGCATCAAAACATCGGAACGCAGCCGGACCAAAGTAGAATGGTCAGGATCGGGGCACCCCCCATGATCCCAGTATCGTGCCTATTCCTGATATATAGGTGTGCCTTGCCATCCGTAAGCTGCGTGAACCACGGCGGATAGTTGGCGCCGTAAGAGCCATGTACTGCACTGCGATACTTTTCCTGGCTTAGTGTTCTCTCACTCCTCTCATGCACCCCTCGAGAAAGGGTAGCTGTACGAGAACTGGCGCTCAGCTGACGCGCTTTCGTCCCTTGTGCCTGTCCAGGACGACCCGCGATTGGTCAGGTCGTGAATTGATTTGTAACAGGATGTAGGGGTGGCGTTTGGCATCAAAAGCTAGTTCACTGGCATGCAACCATTGCCAATGAATGCGAAAAGGCCCTGGACGGATCTACCCAACACAGTAAACAGCTTGCCTATGACATGCGCCTCTCGCGCCTCTTCCGTAAGAAATGATCTGATCGGTCCCATATTGCTCACTCTTTACTCCTGGGTCATGCCAAAAAGTGACATCCCAACGCACCTGTCCCAGCTTGTCGATCACATTGTCAGGATGATGGCAACTCGATCAAATTCACTTGCCCGACGATCATCCTACTTACTATTGCATATGCCATGTGGTTTCCCGACGAAGGAGTTCAGTGCTCAGGTACGGGCATGAATCATGAGGCCTGGCCTGAGGATGTAAAGATGTTAGGGGGGGACAACTCCGACTCGGAAACGCGAGTTGCGACAGCCGACGACCGAGGACTTTTCTTCTCCGAACGAGCGAGCGAGCGAACTGATCAATCGCAAATTCATCGCTGTTACAGGGTGCTCTTACCGTAGTACAGTGCCCTCCTCTGTATTTGGAATCGCAATTTCGTTTTCGGAGGCAAAAGGACGAATGTCTTTCCCATTTCTGGGTGCTTTTTAGTCGGACGGCACATGCAAGTTGCAACCGGTGCGCTCGGAGGTTACCCAAATGACTTGCTCTCTTGGAGATGAAGGTCATTTCGCGAAAGGAACGCGTGCTTGGTGACAGCTGACAACGAGGACTACTACGGGGGTTCAATATCGTGGTGCGGTAAGTGACTCCAAGTACTATATCGTAAGTGTTCAGCTGGACCCCTGTCTCCAACGTTCCCAATGGAATGTCATTATGGTGATGTCATGCTGTCTGGGCTTTCGATAGGCCTTGCCAACAGAAGAATGGCTCACCAGCTGCGATCACGGTCGGTGCTCTCCAAGCTTACGGCATGGCATATTCCGCGCATCTGCCAGTGGTGCAGCGTAAGCGCAAGGGAAGAAGAAGCCCAGCTTAGCAGTGCATCACAGCGTGTAGGTTTACCCTGGGAAGCCATTAACCAAACAGAGTCGAAATCACCTGTTCTCCGGATCCTATACACGGAAACTTTCTCACGAAGGCGTTGATGATGCGGGTAGTAGTACGATGCAGTAATTCATTCATAATAGAGAACCGCTGGCACGCGCACAGTTTGGAGATGGCGACGCGATCCCCCAACCGACAAAGGTGCGTGCGAGTAAAATGAAACGTGATCTCGAGTCACAACACAGACAGGGCAGCCTATGTATCCGAGGGGACGGAAACTGTTTCTCCGCCAAATTCTCGTTACAATCTTACAAAGCGTTCGAACGCCTTACAAGTCCAGTTCGGTACGCCCTCCGGTAACCCAAATTCCTTTTTGGGTCATTTCCCCATGTCCCCAGCCAGTGGCTTGGCCCTTCTCCCCTCCCTCCCGAGTCGCTCAGGCTGGCAGCCGCCGCCCGACGTCTGTCCCCGAGAGCTCTACTGTACCCGCGTCATGTCATGACGTACAGAGAGACTTCTATGCGTTGTTCCCACTTCGGATACCCCCAGCTCGGCCAATCATCAACTCGAGCACCATCATCGTGCAAAAAAGTCGTCGGCGGGCTGAGACTCTCTAGAGGGAGGAGCCAGCCTTTGCGCCAGTACGATCTCGACGCGGATCTCGACGAGGCCCTTTACTCCCGTCGTTTCATCCTTGTCGGTGCCTGCCCGAAGTGGTCATCCAGACCCGCGTGCCCGGACAAACAGTTGAGCCGGATGATCCTGATCGGATCGGCTTGTTATGTCCTCGCCATCAAATTATGGTTTACCTCGCTCGCCTAGCCGTGCAGCCGCCTACTGTATTGCGTGCGCTCGCTCGTTCAACTTAATACGCCCGCTTGACCTAACTGAGAACAAGAACGACCCTCCTAGGTATCCTTAGGCCCTTCCTCGCTGACCCTCTGGAGGAAACGGGGCTAGAGCGGTCGGCTGGGGTTAATCTCTTCAAGTTGGCGCTCCTGCTGTCAGCAGGCTACCAATATACTACTACCCTGACGTGCTATTTTGAGCACGATGCATGTTAAGATGCAAGCAAGGTAAGCATTCGACTCCAGGCGATCTCTTGTGGGGGAATATGTGCCATCAGATCACAGGTTCTACAGACACCCCCATACTGCTATACCCCAATATTTCATATCCCTCGATCTGCATTTCATCTCAGTAGAGACGCAGTCGTCTGCATGACGCAAAGTCTCCACGATACGTTCTGGCCAGTTGCGGGGGGTGCCTATTGGCAAGTTGTGTCAGTGCCATCTGAATAGCACGAATATATTCACAATTTGCAACAGCTGGCATAACAACATTCCGTTCCTACCGTCTTTCTCCAATGGACGATGGTATATTCCTTACGCGGGCCCGACAAGCCGCGTACCAGCGTCCAATTAATATATGAACGCCGCGTGGCGTGATCCATTGCCATGAATGGTATACAGATCAATAATAGCTGTCCAGACATACGACTGCGGAATGCTTACAAGTCACGACGACAAGCAATAGAATATTGTAACACGATCATTACACTCCCTGGGGACGCTCAGATGTCGAAACGGAAGCGAATTCAAATTCAACCGGTCGATATATGCTATCCGACCATCGGACACTTTCACCGGGTCCCCACACACAATTGATGCACTCGGCGAATTTCACTTGGGTAAAGATTGCCAGCACGGCCCCTGCAACATGTGGCGCTGCGGCGTGTTTGTATACTGCGTGTATGTTATTCTTTTCTATCCTACAAGGAGTAGGGAGGGGCTTGATCTATGGAGTGATCAGGGTCGAATCTCGTCAAAATTTAATCCTTTAACAAATACGCCAGTGTATAACAACTGATCCGCCGTGGTCGGTGTACCAACGCGGACGTGTTAACAGGCAAAAACCGTAAAAAGTTGTGATGACAGCAACGCCCTTCGAAGTATGGAAAGTGTGCGGATCGCCGAATCTGGAAGAGAGTTGGAAGAACAGCTCCGCAGCAGAACCAACTTAGATACTGTATTGGCTGTGTACTTGGGACAAGTACGTGTGTGGGATCGACGCTAGGCGATCAGCGGAATCTGGACGGACAGAACCCGAGCGCCTTTAGAGATCGCGACCGTGACGCGGGACGTCCCAGAGGCTGTCAAGAGTACCTTCTTTTCTCACTCTTGGCAGCCTGCGCAAAGCGTCCGAGACATGCATGAGGAATGTGCGCACATCAGGGTCCCAAAGATTTCTATGAGTCCATTGGATACGCCTCGAAATGAACTGCAAGTGACGCTCAAGACCGGCAAAAGACCTCGGACCCTTTAAGATTGACAAAGTCCGGTCCCATGTGTTTTTGGAACCAACCGCATTTGTCCCCCTTCCTAAAAAGGGGGTCCACGCCGAGCAGCGCCAGCTGGTCACTCCGGGCCTCGCTATCCTATTGGACGTTTCGAGCTTGTGTTTTAACCTTTTGCAAACACGCACGAGACAATATATTTCATCGAGCCCAGACCAAAACGACGAGTTGTGCGTGTTTCGATGCTGGGGACTGTACTCGTGTACTGGTAGCGCGGTAGTTGTAGAAATGTCGCCATCAGCGACTACTATCGTGTGTCGGGTGGAGCGCCAGACGAATTTGAATAAAGCTTCATCTCCGCTCCAACTTGTGAGGGGAGTCCCCTTTGATGATTGCAATTGCAATTGCAACTTGTTCGTATTTAGACGAGCGATCATCGCAGATGCCGCTAACCTTGAGGGTGTTGGTTTTGGTGGTGTCGGCCCCGCGCCCGAGCCAGCGCTGCCGTGTAGCGCGAAAGGCGAAACAAATCCAATTGGCATGACAAAGGATCCTGCACGACCGCATCCACGTCCAACGTCCACCTATTTGGGATCCATTCCGGCGACATTCCGAAACAATGTCGCAACCTATAGCTACTGCCACCCGCCCGATATGGGTGGATGCATGGATGCGGATGGATTGGTGGATGATGGATAGATAGAGTCCGTACCTGCACCATCTTTTGCCCTGATCAAAAACGCGCACGTACAATAACGCGAGGTCTTTTTCATTTTCGGGTTTTGGGTGTGCTGTAGTGGCGGCGTAGACACGAGTTTGCGGCGGAGTGGCGCGAAGAAGGGCATGATGCTGCGGTGATGCTCGTTGAACAATGGGGGCTCGGGGACAAGCCCGAGGCCGTTGGAGTTAGCGATGATATGATAGGTACGATTCGACGAAAGCGGGCTCCACATGCCCCTCGCATTATGCCCGTCGAACCCGTCCTCGTCCAATCTAATCTCATATCATATCATACCATACCATATCCTCTTTCAAAACCCCCCAACGTCCATCAGATGGGGGGACCATACCAGGTTAATATATCAAAACAGCGGCGGCGATGGGGTTCGAGACGGCATGCTCACACCGCAAGACTCGGACACGTGGACGGACATGCGGCAGATGGAAGGAACGGGCGCGGGTCGGTGTAGTGGTCGGTCGGTCGTTCGGTCAGTAAAAGTGGGTGGGAGTGGGTGGGGTCGTGGATTGGTGGTGGCTTCGCGAAGCGTACGGAGTAGTACACCTGTACTAATAGCACAGCATCGTACTGTGCAGCCTGGGAGACTCCTGGGAGATACCGCAAATTGCAACATGCCTAGATCCGGCTTCGGGACACTTCGAAATGACGGATGATCGATGATGGACAATGAACATGAGCACTCTTCACACATTCATGCACGACGTGGTGTCCGGGGGGATGAGTTCGGGGTGATTGCGGTACCCCTTCTTCTTCGTGAAATGAATAAGGATAAGGTTGCAAGAGCCAGCCGTTGAATGGACACCCGTCGGAGATCGATTTCCGAGGTCATCGTAGTCTATGTTACTAACACGATGCGCGAATGCAATTGCCGCAGATTACGATCATGTTCGCGACTTGCAGGTACCTCTATTCCACGTGGTCTCAGACTGTCAAGGAGAGGGCAAGTCAAAAACTTAGTGTTGCCGGTGCAAATGCCATCGAGCCTCCCTAAGGGATGTGGCAGTTGAGGTGGCACGAAAGGAAACGAATGATCGGAATGGGGCAGACACCGCTTATGTAATTTATACTTAAGCCATTCACGTGCATCCACCTTCCTTCACAACTGTACCCAATCTATTTCATAATCTTGTGGCCAGACTAAACTATCGGAAGAGTAGGGAAACGTTTAAGGAATAGATCGACTCATTGTTATAGAGTAACACCACCTACCTTTCAGAGCCAGAATACAATGGGATTATGGTGCGTATTCCCACCAATCTTGATTGGTTACTTGTGCTAGCACTCGGCGCTCAGCACCCAGGCGGAGTTGCAAAGTTGCCTTATCACGAGTGATCGGTAGCGTTCGGGGCCAATACTGATCAAGGTATCGATACTTTACTCACTCGAGCGAAAACGAAACGAGACAGCGTTGCTACTTGTAACCTGACATTCTGATCTCCGCCGGTATGAGCGAGCGGAGTGGAGAATGGGCGGAAGGATCGTTTGGTTGTCTCGTTCCGTTGGTTGGTTTAGTCGTCCGGTGGTCGGTTGGCGGTCTTGAGATGAAAATGCGGTATTGCATGGCACAACCCCGCTCGCTGGCCCCACCACCCCTTGAACTCTGTTGATGAAACAAGGATGGTTTTTGAACCGTATACGAAATAACGCAAGACAGGACCCAGGGCAGGGCACACTGGACCCCTATGGATCCGCGATTGCAGAAAAAAAAACGCCAATCTGCTAGAAACAGATGCACCGAGTCATCACGTCGCTACTTGTTACCGAGTTGAACTAGTCCCATGTTGGTTGATTGGCAAGGGTTGGTCGCCGGGGTACAGTCGCAACAGTTATTATTAGCAGTTTAGCGGTTTCACTTGACGTGCCAGTTGTGCGCGCCGGCGGGCGGACGACCTCGGACGTGAAGGGGGCGGCACCTTCGTGACTCGCGTGTCAAATGTCAAAGGTTATTTTACCAGAAAGGAGATTGGCAAGTTTGCTCGTGGGTGGTTCGTTTTTCCGACGCTCAACACGGACAAGGGGTACTAAGGAACGAACGACACGCGTCCCAGGGTGCCAGTACTGTACAGTATTAGTGCCAGTTGCTTTCGCTGTCGCGAGCGGGGGGGCCCCCGGAGATGGATGTCAAACGACCCGGGACGTCTACAAATTATTGTTTGCTGTTGCACAGTAATCGCGCGTAGCGCATCATACGTGCGTGCCAGTTCCAGTTCCAATCCCGGTGCCAGTTTTGGTTTATCATTATCGTTACGCGCGCCGCTAGTCGCACGTGGTGAGTCGTTAAGCGCACGTACCCACGCGCACCGCCTCGCCTCGTCTCACCTCACTTGTCGTGGCACCAATTCGCCCCTTGCCTTTACCCCTGCCCTTAACCCAGGAGCACTGCCCCGTCGATAAACTTACCGTGTCTGCCACTGACACCTGTCCCGTCCGATCTCCCGGCTTTCATGATGCCGGTGCCGAATCAGAGCCACGCCAAGCCCCCTTCCCCCGACCTCACGCACACGCGCACAATGAACAATGGACAAAATGGACAGCATCGCACCCCGCAGTAACTGCTATCCATACATCCTCCGTCATCGCGCGATCCGCGCATCGCACGCAACGACACGCATCAGCGTGGTGGGGTCTTCCTCTTTCATTCCGGCTCCGGTGTATGCCAGTTGCAGTGCGTGGTGCATGTGCATGTGGATTGCGTATGCGTGCGTGCGTGTGCGTGCGGTCGGTCTCATGTGAGGAATTGTTTTGACTGAACGGCGAACGAACGATAGGCCGCGCCGACAGCGGAACGATCCGAGTTCCGCTGATGCGTGTGTACCGACCGATGCACAGGAACATGGACTATGATAGTTTTCTGATATGGGGTCCTACCCACACGGACCACGGTGTCAGTTCTAGTGGTGGCACAACGCGTTGGAAACGGATCAGCCTGACCGTCGAGTCTGAACGAACATATCCTACCGTACTCCATCCATCCATTTGGGCACTCTCACACCACCTCACACACAAAACTCCCGTCCAATCCCGTTCTCATTCTCACGCCCAACCACCACGTGCCACCCCCAAACCCATAGCATCATCATTTTTATCTCCATCTCCCCATCATATCATGATTTCTGTTATACAGATGATAACGGGACACGGGAACACGGGATAAACAGACACACACACGGGGACGGACACCCGCGCCCGCCCGCAGCATTCATGTGATCGTGCTTGGATATCCATGACAGGGAAGTATATCGTAGACTCTAAAGGCTGTGTTGAGTTATTGTGGGCTTGGAAAGGGAAGGGAAAGGAAGGGCGTCGAATCAAAAAAAACCCGGTGGCCCTCCGAGCCGGCACCGAATCTGCGGGGAACGTAAACTAAAAGTAGAACTGGGCCGGTAAAAGGCAACCAGTAAATTGACCAGTAAAAGAACCGACCCGGCCAAGATAAGGGAGAATCTAGAGAGCGAGAGAGCGAGAGCCTGGAACGTGTGTGGACTGTGGAGCGTGGGGCGACGCGGGTGCGGTGGGAGAGTCCAGAGCCCTTTCACAGTAAATTGGTACAGTAGATCGAGTCTAGAGTTCATGGTAGCGAGGGCTGGAGACCTCAGAACCGAGCGAGGCTGGGCCAGGCAATAATACGAGGCCCACTCGCGCCCGCGGGGCACAGCCTGAGCCCGAGCCAGAAGTCACAGCCCCTTCCCTCTGCCAAGCCCTGTGTCTAATATTAGGCATTTCTCCTTGCCGTCATGCGATCTGCTGCGCGTTTAGCCCGCATCCGTACTATTATGAATGATGATGGATGATACGGTGTCAATATGGTAAATAAGTGGGCACTGGTGCCCTCCCACTGCGGCAGTCCGCCAATGAGGAACGAACTGGGGCCCTTGGCCCCCCTTATGCCCCCCCTGCACCTCTTGACCGAGCTACTACCGTTTACCACCTGTGAAGGCTTGCGGTGCAAGAACCGCGTGCGCGTGCTGGTCGTGCCGTGGCGTCATGGGTGCCCCGCGTGTGGAACGACATGCTGTAGTCCCCGCCGCCAACGCCACACTCCACGCACTCACACGGACACACACACGCATTAGACGCCCGAGTTTTGCGGCACCGCTACTAATAGCACCGTGTTACACAAGGTCGCAAAAGCGCGGAGGCGCTGCGGGGGCCCTGTCACGAGCGGCGGAACGGAACTTCGCGGGTTGGTGGGTTGGTTGGTTCGGAATGCCACGCCCGTAACGTCAGACTGTTTTTGTTGTTGTGTGTCACATATGGTTTATGGTTGGTTTTGTGTTTTGATGATGATAAAGGGCCTAGATAAGACAAAGCGTGCACATGTGTACTACTCCAAGGGGTCATGCGGGTCATGAGATATGCACGTCAGTCGGATAGGTTTAATAGGCTGATAGATGGGCCGTTTGGCTGTGCTACGAATTACGAATATGTGTATGCTACTTCCCGTACTTTTTAACTTTTTCATTGACATGGACGGGAAAATGTAGAGCATAACAATGAATGGATTGTCCCTGGAAACTTGATCACTTACCCCACCGCTCACTGGCACCACGTAAAGGCGTTGAAACACTACTCAAAAGTCAGCGGCGGCGGCGACATAGAATTTGTCCCACCGGGTCTCAAACCCCCGCATGCATCCATCGCGAATCCATCACATCTCTCCCATGTACCTCATCTGGCGCAGAGAAGATTACGCAGTGATATTATTGGCTATCATGTAAAGAGACGGAACAAACAATGCGGATTCCGTTTTCCGAAAGAGAGTGAAAGTGTCAAAAGTGATGATGTGCGTGCGATTTCCTGGGGTACCGAGAGACAGGGCCTGTGAAATCATGTAATGGCACGAAGGAACAAAGTACACGTGTGATGGGACGAGAACGTTAGGATGATCACAGTTCGAAAGGATAAGAAATCGAAAGAACAACGGTTTCCATATACTGACGGCAAAGAATCGTGGGGTTGCGAGTCTTTTACCTGTACTCGTACGGGATTGGCCGTGAGTTCTCTGTTTGTTGCAATCAGTTAGGGTAGGTGTAACGTAGTGCTATTCGTAAAGGTATGAATGGTGTCTATTGGTGCTTGCGTACTTGTCGGGCCTTGAAGCAGAGAGCCTTCTTGCTGGAATCATTTGAGAAGCTTCGCAACAACCCTGGTTGTTCGTGACGCCGCAAGTTAACATGCATTGGAATCATGCGTGACAGTGGCGGCGGGGAACGAGTACACGTGTTGGCGCTGTCGGACACTCCCTCGGTCATTGCGTGTAAGGTTGCAATGGAGGGCAGAATCCGGCCGATGAGTGCGGAAGGTTGTGTGCCTTGTGCGCCGCTTTCATATGCACGGGCCGTGAAAGTAGACTACTTACGGGGGGGAGGCTCGACCGCATGGACATGTGTTCAACTGTGGGGGGAGGGGGGGAAATTCGAAGGCATGTCACGCGGGCGAGGATGTAGTGTAACATGTCTTTATTGGGGGGATCATAGAATCACGAAAAAAGTGAATGTCATAGGAGGAAGAATAAGATGATGGGGTTTCGAGAGGATATGAATTGGGCAAAAAGATAGAACACCATTCGCATCAAAAGGAAGGAAGGATGGAGAAGACAGTTCCGTATCTGTGGCAGATCTAGGGGGCGTTGTAGGTAGAATGAAGGCGAAGGTCTTGGCCGCCGCACCCCACCGGGGATGCGGTCGGGAAGAGATTGAAACCCACTATAGTAGGGCGAATTTGGGGGGAAAGTGCCGGGCCGAGGAGTCGAGTGAGGTAGTGATCGACGAGAATATTTCCCGAATATGCGGGTGCCGCATACGAGATTGGGGATAGTGCGAAGGGGTGACCGAGGCGGGGGAGAGAGTTGGGAGAGGGGAGGGACAGAGAGGGAGGGGTGATGGCGCGGGGACGGTGTTTCTGGAAGTGGGGAGGCCTGGAAGGGAAAGTAGCGAGGAGCAATGAGAGGAGTGCTGATTGAGGCGGGATCTGGGATCTAGAGGGGACCAACTGAGGGCACCAAGTTGCCGGCGCAGTAGCGGTTCGGTTCGGAAAGTTGGATCGGACGGGGGTGTCGGGGGTCCGAGATGGAGAGATAGATCTATGGCCGATTTAGATGATGAGGGGTCAAAAGGGAGTTGGGTGTTGGACAGGTACGGCGATGGCGATGGACATTCGAGGTATTGTGGTAATGACAAAATACGGGTAACCGGGTAGGGAGAGAAACCGGGGCGAGGATGAAGTGGCAGCGCAATCTTGAGGCTAAGCAGTGTTGTTTGGGATGATCGGGCCGGTGAAATTCCCACGGGTCATCGAGGGTAAATACAAATACAGCGCCGTCGAGGGTAAAAACTTGGTCAAATCTTCTGCCAGTGCGTGCGTGTGTGGCAGTGACAACATCTACCTCCTCATCCCTCCTCCATCTCCTTTATAAACCCCCCTTCCTCCATATCCATATGGCCCAGCCTCAGCCCATCATACAACCCCCTTTCCAAGACGATCGTCCCATGCCCTCTCCTCCCTACTCGTCTTTCAACCCCGCTTCGTACACCCGTTCCTTCTTTGGTTCCCCCATCTCATGGCGTCCTGGCTCTTTCGGCAACGGCAATCGTTACTTTCCCGGGTCATCGCCCGGTCAACTCCTAGGTCCCTTGGAGTGCGTGTCCTATATATCCCCCCTCTCTTCCGGGCCCCCTCTCTGACACGACACTTTTTCTTTTTGTCTGATCTAGTCCCACCGACCTTAGAGCCGGCAAGATTTCTTCCTCGATAGAGTCGGACAGAGGTTCCCTCATGAACGCGCTCTCCGCCATGGAACGCGAAGACGAACTGGTGAGTCGCACCAACCCCAAACTCGCCTTTCTCCGTTGCTAAGCGATCGATCTCCCTTTCTTCAGTGCCGCAATTACTCCTGCTGTGGTCTCAACCTCCAGGACTTGCATGCTCTCGTAGAGCACTTTGAGGAGTGCCACGTCGTCGTCGTCGACCCGTGCGCTCAGCCCGGCCAAGGCCAACCCTATCCGACCAACTTTTTATCCCCGACACCCAACCCCAAGTTTGATTCATACTTGCCAAACTCCCCTCAAGTTCCGAGGCCACAACAGCTCCAGCCTCAGCCACAGCTCCAACACCACCATCACCAACAACATCACCAACACCCACAACAACTGCAACACCAGCAGCAGGGTCCATTCGATCCCGATGACATGGAGCTTGACATGGACTCGTCACCCGCTTCCTCATCCGCATCCTCTCCTCCCCTCACACCAGTGACAACACCCTTGGTCCCTTATACCGCTCAACGACCGTTCCCCAACGCGTCAGCCTTTACCCCACTATCCCTTTCCCAACCTTCTTCCGAATGCCCTTCTCCCGTTTCTGCTTTTGATACCACCACTGTTCTTCCGTCGCGAGCCTCCACATCACTATCGGCTTTCTCCTCGACACACGACTCGTTCGGTTCCTTCTCGGCATACTCCGATTACGGTGCCGTCGCCTCGCCTTTGCAGAGCTCTGCAGATGCCACCAGTCCGTCCGGCAGCCAGCCAGGCAGCCCATACAGCTGTGTGCCCCCCACACTCCTGTATAGCCCGAGCTCGATTACACCTGCCAATACACCATCCAGCTCACGCGTCGCATCGCCTGTGGCTGCACAGGGTCAGACGCAGGCGTCATACCACCCACTCTCTGCCCAGGCGTCTACCTCTGCTTCCGCTTCATCATCCTCCTCACCTTCGCCGTCATCCACACCACGTGCCAGCACCACCCTCTCCCGGCCGGCCTCGTCACTCCTCCTTTCAAAGCCGTTCCGTTGCCCAAAGCCAAATTGCAACAAGTCATACAAGCAAGCGAACGGGCTCAAGTATCACATGACGCACGGTTCATGTAATTTTGCCCCTCCGAAGGACCTAGAGGCACTTCAAGCGCTCCTCGCGGAGAAGGGCGTCGTCGTCAACGGGAATGACCGGTCAGGAGTGCAGATCACGGAAGGCGAGCTACGTGAAGTTGAGCGCGAGGCAGAACGCCGGTTGCGCCCGTTTGCATGTGGCGTCGGCGATTGTCAGCGGCGATACAAGAATATGAATGGACTTCGTGCGTGTCCCTCCCCGATATGTCATCTCCATTTAGCTGACTTTTCGGTTGATTCCTTTTCAGGATACCATTATCAGCATTCTGGCGACCACGGCGCAATTGGGCTTCAATTGCTTGCGTCAGGGCAGCACGAGTGCTTGCAGCATTCCAAATCGGCGGCCGCGACACGGCAATCGACTCCGGCGCAAGGTGGCGCCGCTACAACACCTACGTCCCCTACATTGCCATCACCGAACAAGCCGACAGGGTCATCACAGTCATGGCAATATCCGTCGGGGTATGGCCAGTCTCAGCCATACTCGCCACAGGCATACTCGGGGTCAACGTTCTCACAACAGCAGCAGTACACGGGCCAACAAGTGCCGGTGCAGCAAGGGCAATTCTGAAGCGATCCGGGCAGAAAAAGTACACCATGGGCTCTCCTCGCATTAATCATCGCACGCCGCACACATGCACATTTACAAGTCACATCGTCTCTTTACTTGTGCTGACGCTTTATTACTCTTTTCTTTTCTCTCGTGTTTTTTTCTGTTATCTCTTTTCCTTAGTTTTTTCTTTGATTTTTTTCTCTTTTACTTACTAATCTTTTTCTTCTTTTGCTCATGTATCCTGTGTTGTCTACTGGGTCATCTAGTACTACGACCCCCACGGCAAAATTACTTGTACATACACACCTCGTCTTTTCATCCTTATCTCATCCTTCTCTACTGATAATGAGGGGGTTGACGAGAGGGTGACGTGATAACTAGTAGCAGCCTTACAATTGCCTGTGTGAGACGTGAGAGTATGAGAAGAAGGGCACTCAGGCGTGCCAAGTCAAATTTGACCGAGCAAACTCCCGGGATGGCTGATGCTTTCCATTGTTGGACATTAACATAACATAACGATACGAGACAAAGACACGACGCCTCTCAATTAAGAGTAGAGGATGGTGCATGATTACATTGTCGCCCGTACACAGCGGACCTTTCACGGTTCGGTAGTCTATCATGTTCCCGTCCCTGAACGACGCCCGTCCAATCGGCTCACTTCCGTTACGGCATCGGCCTTTCCCTAAACTTTCCTCTTTCGGTTTTCCACTTGCTCGAATGTGCGCACGTTCACTACTCCCTTCTTGTCCTCCCTCTCTCCCTCTCTTTCTCTCTGCGGCATACCCCACACCCAACACGACAGACGAACCCGGTAACTCCCATCACCGTGCTTCGGGTTCCTCCCATTTCGTTTCATTCAATTCATTCATTTTCATTTTCATTTCATTCGTTTCTCGCCATCATCAAAACGCGTCCATCCCCATTCAGTTCTGTCTATTGCCTGCCCCTGTTATGACTTTTTCTCGCCTGCCTCCAGGGTCGTGCGTTCGTTCGTCACACAACAAAAGACCCCCCTTACCCTCGTGATGTCTGTTGTCGTCACAACAAACAACAGGTTCATATAGATAGAACCACCGAGGAATACGCGTAGTTTCGCCGCGCGAGAATCTGAAATCTCCTCAACTCTATCAGCGCTGCGCGCGGTGGCGCGGCTGCGTTTGCGTCTCTGCCGTTGACGCCACGCCACGCCACACACGCAACACGACACGATACGACACGCGTTTTGTTATCTTTTCCTTCTCTGGGCTCCCATCACTATAAGCTTCATCACCACCACCACCAACATCACCACCACCCCCCCTCTCTTTTCCCTTTGTCAAAACTCAATCGACCTTCCTTCTTGGGACCTGTCATATAAAGTTATTTCTCAGGGACAGCATTTTGGGGTTAGACTGGGAAGCGTATAAAGAGGGGAGATTGTGAGGACTTATATGGTGGTGCGAGGGTGTAGAGTTGAGCTAAGTTGAGCTGAGATGAGACGGGGTGAGAATCGATGATGGTGTTCGGATGGATGATGATGATGGGTCACGACGGTGGTCAATACCGATACCGAGGCAACAGTGCGGGATATCGCGCGCTAGCCATCGGGATTTCGGACGAATTAAACCGTCGGAAAACGATCCTCTCGGACGATGTCACGATGATGGCCCGGAGACCTCTCTGATCCTCTTGTCCCATGGAGGGAATGAATGAGTCTCCGATGTCCGGGCATAACAATAGCAAAGGTAAGCTGGAGCTGCGGTTCGTTGTGAATGGCAGTGGCAGTGACACAGAGAAAAGGGAACGAGACGATCTGGATTTAGCACCGAGGGATCTACTACTACCTCCAGGGGGACTCGCGACGAGAGGGCAAGTCCAGCCCAGCCCTGAGCATGCGCTGGAAAGAACTTACTTTGAAAAGGTGAAACGTTGCAGTTATATCGTAATTACATGTACGCTGTACTACTTTGTCCCCTGGACCATGTCCGTGTCCGCGGAACATGAGGGGTGTGCCACAACTACTAGTTCCGTTACGCGTAAACGGCTCGGACATAGGTGTTGTCGTAGATGGATCGCGGCGCCCCAGTGCGCGTGTCCGAGCCCGGACGGATTAAGTTGGGGACGATGTCCGGTGGGGCGGTGACGTGCCCCCGCCCGCTTCAGGGCCGCTGACGATGTGATGTTTGTACGCCGCGTACGTATTATTCGCGGACGAATTACTACAGTAGTAATATATGCCCTAACCGCTCGCTCCGAATAACTAGACTAGGCGCTGCAGTCCAGCTCGTAAAACTTGGAGGACTTATCCCCACTGGCATGTCTTCTCGTCAGCACTGACAGTAGTTGTCAGTGTCCGTGTCGTACGGGTGAGTGGGCTCCACACTATCGTAATCAGCCAAGGTAAAAAGTGAGTAAGGGTGAGCAAAAAGTAACTGGTAGTACGTTTGAAAGATGGTGGACCGAGCTTGGTGGCGTAACTTCACATTGCACATCCCTCCCTTCATCCATGGATGACATGATATGATGATAGCGTTAACCCCTTCCGTCCTGCAGATCAAGTTTTAAAAAAAGGACAACAACCTAGAACTTGAATTGTTTAACACTATACCACGGGACGATATCGATGCGACTCCGAGTCGTTCTTTTTTTTTTCCAATTTTGAACCAAACGACACGACATACTCACGACGTACATGACGAAACAGATAGGCCGGAAATAGAAACTCTGTGGGTCGTGCAAATCGCGGATAGCGCGGGTGATAACAGTATCATACCATACAGTACTACATGCCTTGGTGGCTAATTATTGATGACGTGCCCGCGCGATGGGGGGAGAAGAAGAGATGTGTGTGCGATGGATGTGCGCTGTACGTGTACAAACCCATACAGTACGCTTAGAGCTGAACGAAATTGGTACAGTATCACACGACTACTTTTGGCGCGGACGTGGACGCCGCGACGCGGCCGCCGCACGGCCAAGAACCCCAAGGATACACGGTACTTGTTACCGTGACCCAGACAGATCACATCCAGGACACCGACTCGGACACATGATATCATTTACGTATTGGCGAACGCTTGTCGCCAAGTTTTGTGTGATATACAGTACAAGTACTCGTGTTCGTGCGTGTCACGGGTAATCTCTCGGCATCAATTGCAAGGAGGGGGGGAGAAGGTTTGTGCAGGGTCCCTTTGTTTTGCGCCCCCCTTCTTCTTCTCCCCCCAACAGCGATCGGCCGCATCGTCTCGTGTTGTCGGCATGTCACACGGTCGTATCGCCGTGTTTGTCGTTTGTTGTTTGTTTGCTGTGTTCGGATGGGGGGTGACTTTCTCCGTCCGTTTGTAATGACTTGTCGAGATCTGCTACTTGTGACTCGAGAAAGTAGTGTAGTGCAGTATAAAAATAGCTTACTGTAAGATTGGTTCACCCGTGTGATAGCCGAAGGACGCACTGGTTATGTGTAGTGCATGGGCGGGGGAGCAGAAAAACGCTGGAGTCGTGAGTATTAGAACTGGAAGTCTAGAACCGGAGCGAGCGAGCTAGCGCGTATGTCGAGTCCGCAAAGTCCGCGAGTGCGCCCAGAACAAAGGGTGAAGCAAGCTACCGATGAACTTGATTGAGATCTGATACGCATGAATCGAATCGAATCGATGGAGAGTCATGAGACACAAGAGGGTGCGCCCAAGGGAGCCAGGTAGCAATAGAAAGTTAATGAAGGGTCGGACTAGGGAGGACGGGGTAACATGGCACAGTCTCGGATGTTGGGAGGAAGAGTGGGGAGCGGGAGAACCTTTGTGGTGCCTGGTATTGATTAGATGGGTGAATGGGGAGATAGATGAATGAGTGAATCTCTACGACGACGGGGGAAGACACGCGGCACTGGCAGGTGGGCGGGCGGGCAGGCAAAGAGCATCATCAACCATGAGACCGGAGACAACCCGAGCGGACCTTCATTCATTCATTTCATTTGGGCATCTCCATTGTAAGCCAGCTGAAGCGCGGCGCGAAGAAGGGCAGGGAAGGAGAAGCCTTGGGGCGGAATGGAATGGGTGCTCTGGCTCCGCGGTGTTTGGGTTCATCAAGCGCTGACCGCTGAGATGGATAACTCCCTCCGTGTTTCAAAACACAACACACAACTGCGATTAAGCGGGACTGTGCAAGCCATACGATGCCCGTTCGAATTCGCTCCAAGGGGTCGAGAACGGCCCAAAAACGCCATCAGCATGCCATCAATGAGCCATTTACCACACATATATTTATGATACATACATACATACACACCATGCTAAGCAACGCAACGTGCGTGCACGATTGGGATGACTGCAGAATGATCTGCTCCTCTCTCTCCTCCTCTTCGGAATTCAATACGCCGCGCGTTCCGTCGATCCCTGCCGTACGTCATATCAGCTGACGCGCAAAATGCAAAAAAAAATACGACACGAGTGCACGAATGTACTGGTCATATTTTACTTTTGGTTTGGTTTGGTGGTTGGAAGTTTATTCGAGAGGGGACATACGGGCGCTCCGACTCGACTCATCCGAGATCGGAAGGTGTCCGCGGCACGACCGGGGTCCACGGAGAAACGTTTAACGCTCACGGGTTTGGGAACGGGGAGACAATCCTAATCCTTGGCACGGACGTCCGCGCATCCGCGAGCGGCCACGTGGTCATAAACGACCGCACCCGAACAAGGGGCAATCCCGAGGGACAAGGACCCAGGACCCCTGACACCCACTTATCACACCACCTTTGGGCTGGCTGGGCTGACTCCAGGCTCCACACCTGTCGCGAGGCGTTGCGATGGCGGCGCACGTTCACGTTTCCTTGCGATCGTTTGTTGCTGTAAATGGGTAGCGAGGGTGCATATCACGTGTGGTCGCGATTTCTAAGGAGAATCCCAGGCACCCGTGAGAAGGGTCGAGGCGGCCGATTGCGAGCTCGAGCCCGAAAGGAGTGTGAGTGTCGGTGGGGTTGTGGGAGGGCGTGGGGCGGTCTGGGTGGGAGAGTGATTCGTGAGACCTTCGTCCCCCCTCCCACACCCGTCGGTGCCTGTGAAGGCGTGCTAACAGATTACGTCTGGGAGAACCTGTCTAGAAGCCCTCGTCTAGTAGAGGCGCCTCCACCTCCCGTGTTCCTATCACTAGGCCCTGCAAGGCTGCTTGATTGTTCATCCGATGTCAGTGTCAGTGGCACCTTTCACACCCCATGGCTATTCTGCTGTGCCGCCGCTTATACCAATGTGTTTCGGATCTGCGCAACGATTTCATGTGATGTCTTATGAAAAGGTATGAGTGTGTGTCTATGTGCATGTGTAGGGATGTAGAATGGAGATGCGCCGCTGAATGAATTGAGATAAGATGTATGAATTAAAAAGCAAAATACGTCCCAATTCGTGCGTCTCAAACACCCTCGTCGGGATGCTGCGGCCGATGAACGGAATAATTCAGCAAAGTTCAAGGGAGCAGGACGGAGCGGGAGGAAACTCCGTCTCACTGTGAGGAACTTTTAGGCGAGGGAGAGGATGAGGTGATTGGGGAAGCTCCCGCATACAAAGTAGGAGAGGACGAACCTAATGGGGCGTACGGGTTGAAGAAGACGGAGATGAGGGGCGATGGTGCGGCGACATGGAAAGGCATGGCAGGGACGTGTATGGCATGGAGCCTTGTACACGGTCTCTGTCATATCCCCCGCCACATCCGGTGACGGTGACGAGAGAGGGAGTAAATATGATGAATTTGATGAATTCCGTGAATTCGATGATGGATGGGGCGAGGCAAATTCCACGCATACCCCTCCCAGGTGCCATGTGCTACAGCGCAGTCGCGGGAGGAAGTGGGCCAGCACGGTGGCAGTGCACAATAGGACGGCTCACCCTTGTTGCGCGCAAACTTGTGGCCCCGGGAAACTGCACAGCACCGGGGAGAGAGGGGCAGATGGGAAGGGGGAAGGGGGAACGATCAGCGGTGGCGAGGCACAGCCTCGAGTGGCTCTGCTCCAAGAGAAGCAAACGCCGCAA
>QFEY01001884.1:0-23348 GCA_003316435.1 Russula virescens | reverse complement strand
CGCAACACATTCCGGTACCTCGCCGCATGGTTCCTCCTTTCCGATGGTATTCTCCCCTTCCCCAGCTGCATCTTCTATACCGACTATTTCCTTTCCAGGGTTTACAACACTCACCTCGACAGCGCTTCTTTTCGCAAAGACGACGCTTCATATGCCACCCAGCTCACTTGTCCTCGTGGGCGTTCTCACGCCAAGCGCCGGTATCCTTGGTGCACTCCTGTGGCCGACCGTCCAACGCCGCCTCCGTCTGACGTCTCTCCATGTGCTCGTACTACTCGTCGTTGCAGCAAGTGTCATTCCGTTGTATGGCGTCATCGGACTGCTGGCGCCACGCGGCGCACATTGGGGCCTGCGAGTCCCAGCAGAGATTTATGTACTCGCGGTGTATTTCGGCGCGTTGTACGGCGCATTCCAGAGCTACGCGCGAGCTTTATACGCCGAGATCATACCGCCTGGAGAGGAAGCACGGTGGTACGGCCTTTTCTCCATCACCGACAAGGTAAGTCTATTCGTCTGCCATTGACGGGCTAAGGTTGATAAGGCATGTGGCGCAACAGTCTTCTTCTTTCATAGGCCCTCTCGTCGTCGGCCTCGTGGCTGACCTGACGGGCAACATCCGTTACGCATTCATCTTTCTCTTGGCCATGCTTTGGGCGGCGCTCCCTGTACTCGCAGGAGTCGACGTCGAACGTGGGCGGGCTGATGCACGCGCGTGGTCATCCAGCGAGAACGATGAACACGAGGCAGATGGTCGCATTCCCCGTTCATAGGGTCCGATAAATCAAGAACTGCGTCCAGCCTGGTTTCTGCGAGCGCTCTCCCACGGTTGGGCTGCGCTATCCCGTATGCCGTTGTTGCTGGTTTGGATTCGGTTGCGACGTGGTTGACAGATTGATGGCCCTGATCTCACGCAGCTGCGGCGGAGTTTGCCGCCTCCACGGGCGCTGCACGCGCTACAGTATCACACTGTACAACCTGCAGTATAGTTGGTCATTTGGTGGAGAGGACGGATCTCTATTCTTCAAGTTCAAATATCAAAGTCTACCCTCAAGGTTAATGCCAATGCTAGTGTAGAAATAACAAATGCCTAACCATTTTATATTACATCGCATGTGGTCTCCTCGATCACAATAATCTGGAGATGCAGAGAGGGTGTGTTGGGCATCACACGATGTCAGAAGTCAGCCACATGAGGTGAGGCGACATAAGGCAAACGGTGTCCATCAGGCAAGGACTCAGAAACGGCCGTGCGGCCCTGGATGACCCAGGGCACGGGCGGCTTTGATGACGGATGTCAGAGGTGCTGTGAGTGCGTAAGTCGTAAGTGTGAGATGAAAGGAAGAACAACATCGATCAATCAATGGGCCGAATCGGACTCGACAATTGGATGTTGGCAACACATACACAATTGGGTCAATACCTTGCTATACATACCATACCGAATCCAAATGTGATAGCCGGACAGACAGACAGAAATTAAACGCGTTTTGAAGAAAAGATACAACCCGATAACTTACCGACAGATCCACATATTGTGCCATATCCATGATTCAACGAACGAGGGAGGATAAAAATTAGAAGAGAGCAGCGGAAAGAAAAGCACCAGAAAAGGGGGAAAAAACGCCAATCATAAGCTACGATAGGCTTGGACCGCAACATAGAAACAGCAGGGTGGTATTCGCGCAGAAGCAGCAGTACCCTGCCAGTGCATCCAACTATGACATCTACAAGAACCATCTGTCGTTTCCTTTTTCATAATTTTTTTCCACTCGGGATCGCGCCATTCGCTATCGATGAGTCGCACTAGGCTCCCTTACGCGCATAGCTGCTCCGTCACTCGTGCATCTCGCCCTGTACGTTCGCCTCCAGGGCCTCCTTCGACACGCCCCCCCGTACAGCCAACGCACGGACCTCGCTCGTACGACACTGAGAGAAGGAAGACGCAGCAGCACCCCTCGACCTCTCAAAGGAAACGCGTGCTTGGCCGCAGGGTCATCAGCATACGGAATGGGTGTGAGCGTGGGGACTTTGCCGTCATTGTTAAGCGCTGGTGCTGGTGCCGGGACTGAGGGCGGCCAGCAACACTGGTAAGAGGTGGTCCGGCGCGAGGTATTATAGGTCCGGGCAGAATGCGAGTACTTTGCTGGCAGCGGGTAACAGTACGTCACCCGCCGATGTGTATGGATGGCGTTGAGTGTTGATGCGCAGCGAGATGAGGTCGCGCCAGTACGCGACGAGTAACTCTGTCAATTGCGCCAAAAGCGGGCCGATGGAGATCGCGGATAGGCAGAGAAACTTGGGGTACGGGGGGGTACAGGGAAGGTAGGAGGGGCCGCCGCCGCTAAGGCCTCATCTCGGAGCGAGTCGGGGCAAAGATCTAGGTCAATAATGGACTCCAGGTCTGGGCTGATGGCACCTGTACAGACTATCTCGAGCTATTCCAAGAGGAGACCGTTCCGAACTCGCTCGACAACTACCTCAGAACTGAGGGCGAAGGACTATGCCGAAGCAAGCCCGATCGCGTTTTGGGCGAAACAGGATACTCATTGCATTCGAGAACTGGGTTCACAACAATTCGTAGCAAGACAGAGAATCGAGGGAAGAGAATTAAGAAAAAGGGTGTAGTATCCTGCCAGCAACCCCATGGTACAAATGATAATGAGACGTCTTGCAGCGCGGCATGATTACCCTTCGGTCGTAGTAAATGAGTAGTTGGCACAATCCTCAAAGGGTCGAAGGGATAGAAAAACCTGGTGATTTCTCCAGTACGGCCTTAGATCAGATATCTAGTGAGCTGGATGATAGGCATCCAGCTACTGGCGGAGACATGAACAGCGCCAATGATCTTGACTTCACGTTGTGTGATTCCGCCGCCCAGCCCGATTTCCAACGTCCGGGCACCAATTCCCCTGTTGTAGGTTTGGCCACTCGCCATGCATTGCTAAGGTAGAAGATTAGTGGTGGTGATAACGAGAAGAAGACGCTCACGTTGAAAAACTTGTCAACTGAAGTGCCGATGTGCCTCATCAAACGACCAAGTGTGATTGGATTCCTTTCATGAGTTTCGTCTCGTGCGGGGATCTGACGTTTCCAATCGCCATATTCCGGCCACTGTGAAAAGATTCGACAAATATACATGAATACCTTGGCAGCTAGTGAAGCAGTGTGAGGGCTCACATTGATGCGGATAATTGCGGTCGTCCTTCCCCCGAGTGGCGCGGGGCTATCGCGGTTGGAAAGATCATGGTCATGGCCTTGGAGGATGTCTGGCAACCAGAACCCAACTGCACCGTCCAGGTGAACGAAGAAAACGGGTAACTGAAGCGCGGCTTCCTCGACATGGCGGCGATTGTCGAGTTCGTCACCTGGCCTCCATCGCCTCTGCGGTACAACAGTACCATGCGTTAACTTGATGTCGAAGTCCAGCGGTGGATACACATTCTGACTTGAAAGCCCTGGCGATGGAGGTGCATGGCGCATGACATACCATGCACCTCGTGTGTATGATATATGGTAGTATTGCAGGAAGTTGGGAGTTCTCAGTAAGAGTGTGAAGAAATTATGGACATCCTGAGGCGAAAAGGTCCTGGCAAGAAAGCCATCGATCAAGAGGTCGCTAGCTGCCGCAAAGGCCTTCAAATTGCAGAGCGTTAGAAAGAACAAGTTAAGGATGGGGGAACATGCCTGATGAGACAACATCCTGAAAGAACAGCCTGTATCACAAGTTTCAAAGTAAACGGAGTTGAGGGGGAAGCCAGATTAGTGTGAGCGTGACGGGCTGACTTTAAAATTGACTTACCATGTATGGCAAGAGTAGAGTTTTTTTACCATATTTATCGATCTCGCGGCGTGACCCAACTATCCCCTCGTCTGACACAGACACAGAGTTCCCCCTACTCAAAGTGTGACCTACAACAACACCAGGAGATGCGCGACTGGCTCTCAGGAAAGCTGGTCCCGAAGGCGAGCTCACTCATCTATATGTACCGCGAGGAGAGACAGGCGGTGACTGATCAGAAGCTCTCTGAACAAGTCCTCTGCTGCCGCCATGACAGCGGCACCCTCATACGCCGGCGAAGATTCCACTCCGCAATCGCTTCCATCCCTACCACGCGAGACGAGCCAACCGTTTTGTCTTTGAGGGAATGTAGCAAGGAAGAGCTAGAAGGGCTCTTTGACTCCAACTATGCGTGACAGGCTGACAGCCCGTACCGGTACGTATGCGGCCTATTGTTATACATAACGAGTACTTATAGTACGTGACTATCCAGTCGTTGAAAAGCAGCTAATCGATCTTGCTTCTGCGTTTATACCAAGCTTTATTGTTCTTAGCACTGCGACTAGGCACCCCTTTCGACAAACCGGAGATCCAGGACACGGAAAAATCATTGATACACCGCCTCATGTGGCCGCTCCCACTTTCCTCTTCAACTTGCCAATCAATACTATTCTTCCTACTCTCTATCCCGCTCTCTTCCACTCTATCGTACTGATGTTTGTGGATCCTAAGCTTTCTTTTCTCTTTCCTTTAGCTTTTCAGGGGTTTCTTTCTTTGCAACTTGCCAATATCCCCAACGCTCCTATCATTTTATTTTCTCGCCCTTTCTCTTGGGCACTAAACGTGACAATACTCTATACACGTCTCCCCCTGCCATAATTCAAATCCCTTTTATTTGTTGGAATTGCTGGAATTAAACCTTACAGTCTAACAGACTTTGGGGACTCCATGTCCCAATGTAAGGTCCCGCGTTGTGCAACGCGGGACCTACTCACTTTCGGATCATGGCCCGCATCGCCCCAGCACCGCAACGCGAAGCAATAACATGAGCCCAATCGCAAGTGCTCCCGCCCTCATCGCCTTCGCGTCGGGCGAAGCAAAGGTCAAATTTCTATTCTTTCTTTTCATTTGCCTCTCATCTTTCCTCTCTTGTCCTATTCTTTTTGCACAGCCATAGGTACTTGCTCATGTATATAAACCAGGCTACCTACAGCTGTTTGAAAATCTAATCACTTTTCTACCCTTCTTTCTCTGTGTCTTCGCCGCGCGTCGTCGCCCTCTCTTCTCCTTTCTCCTTCCCTTCCTTTTCTCTTCTCTATTAGTCTTGGGTCCTGACTTCACTTGGTGGACGCACCCATCGCAGCCGCCATACACCAACTTTAATCGAAGCCTTCTGCAGTAACTGCCTACATACTTGAATTTGTCCAAGGTACAAGAACATACGCAAGGTACACATTAGCAAATAATTCGAACGCGAGACTGCCCATTCTGAAGTTACTGAAGAGTATTGTGATTTGATATAGAGCTGCGACGTATTACTCGTATAGTACAAAATGTAAGTTAGTTGTTGTGTGATGGATGGTACGCAGGATTCAAAAGTATAATGTGATCAGTTACTTCCGCCAAAGCCAATACTCTGTTAGGTTAAGCCCATGACTGTAAACCCTACATTTTCTCACCGGTCTGTCCTGATAACAATTGTGCGACTTGTCCGCGGTTCCAGCACCATGCCAACTCGAAAGGTGTTTCCTTCCATATAGTCTGCGCACGAGGATCTGCGCCACGTTTCAGTAGCTCCTTCACAACCTGGAGGTGTCCATGACTTGCTGCCATGTGCAACGCAGTCCAGGAATATTCCGTCTGTGCGTTTACGTTGGCATGGTGGTCAAGCAATAGACGCACTACTTCCAGGTGTCCCAACTTCGCTGCGTAGTGTAACAGGGTCCATCCCTCCTTGCTCTTGGCATCTACGTCCGCATCATACTCGAGGAGTAATACCAGGATAGCCCTGTTTCCTTCAGATGATGCATAATATAATACATTTTTGCCCCAGTCATCCGATGCGTCGGAATTTGCGCCGTGGTCGAGTAATAAGCGGGCGAGGTCATTGGATCGATGACGCGACGCGATGTGCAGCGGGCTCCTGCCGCTGTTGTCCCGAGAATTCACGTCTGCGCCGTATTTCCGAGTCAATATCGTCCTTGCAATCTCGAGCCTTCCCTTTTTCGACGCGACATGTAGTGCAGTCCATGTCACATTCCAGTATTCTTCATCCTTATCGTCGCACTCCGCGTTCAGATCTGCGCCGCGGTCAATTAGCAACTGTAAGACCTCGGTGTACCCACGAGACGATGCCATGTATAACGTAGTCTGGCGCAGGCGGCCCCGAGACTCGATATCGGCGTCTCGGTCCAGTAATAGCTGTACAATAGCCAGATGTCTTTTGTCGACCGCAGCATGCAATGGAGTCTCGTGATATCCACCACGGGCATGAAGATCTTGTGGACTTGCATCGAGGAGGCGCTTTATGAGATCAGGGAAACCGCACAGCACAGCGTAATATAGTGGTACTGCACTAGGCTGCGCAGGTTGTGGGGGACGAACTAAATGACGCATACTGAGGTCTATATCGTGCAACCAAATCCATGCGGCCAGGTGCGGTTTGTTCCTATCGAAGAGGCTATTCACCAGATCTTGAACATGCGATGATACATCCTTGTACCATGCATGATCTATCCAGTGCTTCGCGGCATATGAAGCCAAGGGGAAATTCTTAATCTTGATCTCGTCAATGCTATAATCCAGCTGGAGGAGGATGCTGAGACACGCTTTGGCCAGGAGAATATGTGCTGGTTTGAGGAGAACTTGAAAGTTGGAAACAGGTTCTGAGTTGGCTATGCGATCTGAAGTTAAGTATTCCTTCACAGAAGAATGCGCGAACTGCACCACTTGATCCCCCCGCATGTCGACAACGGCGATCAAAGTGGAACAGGTGGACAGCACATTCGCTTCAGCATCTGAGGGGCGCCAACTTGGGTCAAATTTGGGAATCCCAGATGGTTCCGTATCGAGATCAATCGTAAAGACTTCCGCAAGCTCCTCGACACGTAGTGGTCGGAAAGATACTGTGAGCCATTGAAAAATCCGATGGGCGTCTTCTCGCTTCTCCTCGGGGATGTCCTGTAATATTCGTTCGTATGTGTCGTCGAGAGTCTTCGGCAATCCCTCCAGGGCGCGCGAAATATTGCGTAAGGGGCACCGGCGCAGTGTTTCCAGCTGGCAGTACGCCCACCGAAACCTGAAGAAGTCATTGCATGAGAAAGAAATATGAACAATCATGGTCATTTTCACATACATCCCACCACCCTTGCTAGTGACTGTATCAATTACGGACATTTTCACCTTTTGTGGCCACTTCATCATCGTTGCATCTGTCAATACCACTGACTCGACATATCGGGCTAAGTCTTCCTTTTGTCCGTCTTGATCCTGAAGCGACACGCTTTCAGGATTCAAAGCCCCGAGAACTTCTCGGATGTCAATCTCGGGCCGGCTAGTGACACAGAAACGTAAATGTTGTAGTTTTAAGTCGATTAGCTCCTTCAAAATCTTGAGGACTTGTTCCCGCTGTGTGGGGAGCCCGGAGGAATTTGGGCACTCGTCAAGGGCATCCAAAACAAGGTAAAGCGTGCCCTGCTCTTGAAGTGCAAGCATCGTCTTCAAGCATCCCAGAAGTGTTTCGATACTGGGCTGGCGGGAACCGTCACCATGGGTAGAATAGATAGATGAGAGAATTCGAGAGAATGGATCCGATTGTTGACAAAGCTGGAGGAGAATGGAGGAGAGTAGGTTGCGCGGATTCTGCTTGTTGGTATCACGGAAGTCACAATAAAAAATTGAAAGGGTGGCCAATCCAGCTTGACACAAGTCTTGGAGATTTTCAATGATGCTTGAACTGTCAATAAAATGGGTATGCCTACGAAGAATAGGCGTAGTGACACATACGAGATGATCGTCTTGCCTGAGCCGGCTGTGATATTGGAAACTATCAGTATTGGGAAAAGGCAGGAAGGGTGAACACGCACGTAGGCCATTTACCCACAAAAGCGAGCCAGTTGATTTCCATTGCTCGAATGTCTCGCCTTGCATAAACCACGTGGCAGTATCGGGGTGATGGGCTTCGCGAGCGATATTATGATTGGACCAAGGATCTGGTGGAGACAGCCAACTTCGAAACCTCTCGTGTAGCCGGTCACCTACAAGTTAGCTTCGGTTTGTATATCCCAAAATAACGATATGGGTGGCCTACGAACGTTCGATCTTGTTGATTTTCATTGTTATCTCTTGCATGAGGACTAGCGGAGAAAGTTAGTAATTGGTGATTGTTCATGCTTGTTCACAAGTCAGCCAGAATCTGGACGTACCAAGGGTCTTCCGGATATCGCATGTCGATGCCTTGCCACCTATCAGATCCGCGTTTCATACCACGCATGTAATAGCACGACCAAGACATACGGACCTTCCATCACGACCTCCATGGTATTGACCAAACTACAGACGATGTCGAGAGTCTGGGTGGCGGTAATCTTAGACTCCTCTCCCGCGAGTCGATCGAGCCGCCGGAGGACTGATTCGATTTCCTTATCTCCCAGGAGTTTCTTCGCATAGGTTTCTGCAATAGTTGGGTAATGATAAGGAGTATGTATGGGAAAGGAGAGACGTACTTAATTTTCTTTGTTTCATTTGTTTGATCGTAAGGGCGAGAACGGAGATCAATTCGGCCATAATTTTGACAACCACTTCGGTCATCGCATGTGTAGGCTGCTCGATCTTGGTATAAATCATGAGTCGCGTAACAAAGCCGTCGGCGCATTCGAAAATCTCGATGAGGGCATCGTAACTTTCTTTCACCGACTTGGGCATCTTATAATTCCAATTGGACATCAAAGAAATCCAGCGGGTAGAACGTGGAAGGATACATACGGATAGAAGAAAACTGATCCCAACAAAGATTGGAGATGCAGGTGGAAACGCCTATACGGCCACGTCATTGAAAAGACGGTCAGAAAAGATAACCTGAGGACTTTGTTGGAACTTACAAGGCTAACAGCGCCGCTAAGCGTAGGGTTGGTAGAGAGGGCATACAAGTTACTGACGAAAGGATGAAGCCTTTTCACCAGTTTGGAATCATCATTGCTGAAGTCTTCGAATGCCACGGCCTGTTCTCGGAATATAGAGAGGATTGATTCAGCTGACTCGCATGCATCGATCCTGGAAGCGAATGGGTGATTTCGGAGATCTTGCCCTGTCTGCTTGGCGTAATTGACCAAGGCAGCATTTAAAATGGCCTCCAAAGTAGAGAGGGAGGAGGTCGTCTTAGATATCGAAGACATTTTCAGTTATGATAACATGGATATTGGAGGTCGTGAATGAGAGGGGGAATGGCGAGGTGGGATCCGGGGATGAAGGCGGATACTTGGGTTTGGCCTCGTTGCAGCGGGGCAGTGCTTAATATTACTCCCCTTTTCACGTGACTTGTCACCCGTGGGAAATTTTGTAAAAAAAACGCGTCCATGTTCATTCAACCGTATCTTCTCAACGAGCTGCCGGAATTCGACGAAAATTATACCAATCAACTCGCTGAACCCCACGGAACACGATTTTTGTTGACCGAGGGGCAAAGAACAAGATTTTTAATTTTGGGATTTTGGGATTCTGGGATTTTGGAATTTTGGATCAGCTGGACGCCGGGTGAGTTGATTCCCATTATATCCCATCAACTGCTCAACCTGACTGCATGACAGACATGGGTCGAGGTCAGAAGATTTCTCTTGAGATACAATGGGCAGTTGTACGACTGTCCAGCTTCCTCAATGTCGAACAAATTGCTCTGTGCCTGTCACTCTCCATGCGTTCTGTTCAGCGCATCAATGCCTACTTTCGTACCTATGGGACAGTCAAGGGTGATGAGCCAGCTGAAGAGCGTCAGATCTGTGGGCACCTTCGAGATGCGGATGTAGAAGTACGTCACTAATAGTGATAATACTGTTCCATTCTGACATTTTATATGAAGTTCTTACTTGGCACTATTCGTCAATATCCTGACCTATATCTTGATGAACTCCAGGAAATGATGGCAGCATCATGTGGTCGAGTTGTTTCACGTGCTACTGTTTGGCGAATGCTCAATAGAGCTGGGTTTACGATGAAAAAGGTGAGGATTAGTTATGATGCCTAATTATGACTTACATCATTTGTAGATGACCCGTGTCGCAATGGAACGGTCTGCGGCAAAGCGTCTCGACTATTTGTCATGAATTGGGCAGTACAAGCCAGAGCAACTTGTCTTTGTTGACGAGAGCTCTGTAGATCGCCGGACAACATACAGGGGTCGTGCATGGTCATTTCGAGGCATGAAAGCACAGCGCAAGGCATTTTTTGTGCGTGGACGACGGTAATTCCTTTATTTTCTGCATAGCTTTCGTTGATGTTGATTTTTCATATAGTTTCTCTGTTCTTCCAGCCCTCTCACTTACTGATGGCATTCTGCATTGCGACGTTGTTGAAGGATCATTCTGTACAGCAACGTTTTTGCAATTCATAGGAGATTTGCTTGAAGCCATGCAGCCATACCCAGCCCATAACTCGGTGATTGTCATGGATAACTGTCAAATCCATAAACATCCCGATATTCAAGATAGGATCGAAGAAAGGTGACATACACAAATGATATTTGCTTGTGCCTTTTCTCATCGGTGTTGTAGGGGAATGCGTGTTGAATTCTTGCCCCCATATTCACCCGACTTCAACCCAATTGAGCTTGCCTTCTCCGCTATGAAATCTCATCTTCGAAGAAATGGCGACTACACACGAATGGCAATGACGGAAATGGGGGATAATCAAATATATACTACACTCCTTGGGGCATTATCTGATATCACACCTGAAGATTCATTTGGATGGTATTCGCACTGTGGTTATATTTAGTACGTGTTGGCTGTGCATGCTGAATCTGGGACACTAAGCAAGGAGATGGGAAACACAAGTAGCTCAAGATGGGTGTCAGCTGGTCGGCAGGTGCGAAACTTTCTGTTTATGGAGACGCAGCATAGGCAAATAGAGTGTGAGCGTAGTATGGCTCAAATGTTGGAACATTAGTACTCGAACCTTGATCTGTGCATATGTCTCATGTATGCTTTGCCTTTGTTATCGTTTTATCAACGTTCTTTTGTCTACTATATGGGATGGTGGATCCAGGGATGCCATGAACCCGTGGGAATTACTAAAACGAAAAAAAATAAGCAAAACCCAGCCTCTTGCCCTTCAACCTTGAACCTCAACGTTCATGGCGGCGAGAAAACGCAAGAAGCCCTCAACTCCTTCTGAGGGTAACATTGATCAAGCACCTAGTGAAGCACAGGGTTCCCAGCCCATTGGTTCAACAAGTACGTTTGGTCTCCTCTTTTCTTATGAGAGTACCATTGACGGTAACCCCATGTAGTCAGCATAGGTGCTGGATCGAAACTGGGAGCATGTGCCAATTGTCGTAGGCTCAAAGCCCGTTGTAATGTTGCACCTGGAGCCACTGCCTGCCAGAGATGTGAAAAGTCTGGGTTGTTGCATACCTGTGTGCTCCGGCCTAGCCGTACTGTCACGGACAGACTCTTGGTACGTCTGAAAGGACAGTCTATGAAAATTTTACTATATGCGTCTCGCTCCGTTGAGCTACTATACAGATTGGTACGTCCCTCTGAGACTCCCTGGATCGCCTGAGGATCCTTGTACTATTTGCTGTGTCTATGACTCGCCCTGACTCGTCCCTGATGTGTACTATACTTGTGGGCAGTGTCCCAGCGTTGTTCCAGACCCTAGGATCGGTACTAGTAGTATTACGATCCCTCCTGTATTTAAGAAGTCCTCAGTACGAAGTTGAGCCCTAAGCTCGACTTAATTCTCAACTTGTAGCTTCTTCACACCGTCTGCTTAGAGGATAAGGGATCGCCATATGTTCTATCCCACCTCCTCTCAACAATTGTGTGCAGAGTCTTTCAGTTGCTCGCTCAGCTTCTCTCCTTCAAGACTCTCTCTAGTCTACCTGCTTAAAGGCGCAGGTATATACCACTTAAGCTTGAGCGTTAAGCAAGCACGTCCTTAGCTGCACTACTGCAAGGGAATTGAGCTGTCCTCTTACACGTCTCATTCCTCTGCATTTGTGTATTCAAGCTACACTACTTGGAAGGTTTAATCGTCCATACTCGTACATATTAAACCTCCCAACTTGTGTCTGCACACCAGTGCTGGGTGGATTGTTGACGACATCTACATTCCCCATTGCACTTGTGTCTCAGAGGTTCAAAGAGCGAGTGTGACTACTCACTCTTCTCCCTCTGATAGCTTGCTAGGTCCGCTTGACCTCGTTCTTGCAAGCTCTCCAGTCCAAGGCCCGCTACAGCCTTAACACGTACCCGTTCCACACGGGCCAGCACCACTGCTCCCAACCCTCCTGTGACCGACACTGGTCCTAGACAAAGGCAAACACAGTTGAGGACTGACAATGACACCCATCAGTCCAAGAGGAGACGTTCGATGAAGTCTCAGAGTGGCACATCGAATCGCAGCCCAAATAAGCGGCCTTTAGACCCTATAAGTGAAGAGGGCTTTGGCATCGAACCTGTGGTGAGTTCATCGTCACTATACATATATAAGAACTAACTAATGGTGTTCAGTCCTCTGAGGACGAAATCCTCACTGTGCAATTCGCTCCTTTGCTGTCGGATGATAATGTCATCTCTGACATTGGTATTGATGCCCCAGATGATGAATTTGGTGCCCTCAGTGATATGGGAACTGATTCTGAAACTGAGGATGATATAATTCAAACCCTCCGTCCTAGATTTATGGAGAGTCGACCAGCGAAATCACGATGCCGCACAGCCCCAAAGATCAAAGGCACCAAAGTGCAAGATGCATACGATCCTCAGGCGTGTGGTGAGTGCACATCCTCATCATTGTTTTTATCTATGCTCATATTATTTGCATTTCTAGTATTTACGATTCAATGTGCTGTCCGGGCGATAACTACAAGAAATGTGCCTTTCGAGATTCAATCTGATGTCACTCTCCATGAACTTCGTTCAACTGTCGGCAGAATTTTGGACCGCTATCCAGATGAACTTGCTCTTGGGTATCGGCTATCCACTGACAACATGAAAATGGGTACAACGTCGATACAGTCTCCTAGCGAATTGGCTTTGTTTATTGGAAGGATGCGCCCATTGATTGTACCACAACGTCTTGCAAACGGAAAACCATCAACACGTGTTCTGAAGCCGGTCCAGGTGCTTTTCGATGGAGATGACATGGCTGATGCACCAAAGGAGGGAACTGCCCACGGTACTAAGGCCTCGGTAAGTTGTTATTCATATGTGAGAACAGAACATAACGTCTCTTTCTTAGAATGCGTCACGCGCATCATCTTCCAAGCCTGTGTCCACACTGGGTTCTCAGAAGATCGATCTTCGTAAGCAGGCGATTGAAGATCTCAATCAACGGTGGTGGTGTGATAAACACTCTAAGGATCCTAACAACCCGGTGAATTGTTACTCGCCACCGGACAGCGGAGAGGTCTGCTATGCGATGAATCAGGTTCATATGGCATGTTGGGCATCTAAAATAGTATGTGGCTCTTGCATTCCATCATACAACATTATTATTTATGATATCTGATATTGAATATTAGGTAGATGGCATAGCAACTATCGAGGAGAAGCCCTCAGATATGGTATTTCGAATGGCAAGACCGCGTTCCCGATCTACACCCGCACCTTCCCAGACCCAACCAACTGAGAACCATGGAGTTCCTCCCCCATATGGCTATCCCGCTCCTGTCATCATCATGCCACCATATGGTCCGCCCGGAAACCAAGGAAATGTTGCCATGCAATATGGGACCCCAGCGGTGATGTCGAAGACCATTTCATCACCACCCATCACTCCACATGACAAAGATGTTGAGATCCCCGACGTTGTTCAATGGTTCCAATATCTCGTCCAGCATTCAAAGCGTAACACCCATGACCGTATTTCGGCTTCATATGGTGTTACTCTCAAAGAATTGGGGTTTGTTGAGATCTCCGAGCTTGTATCGGACTTCGTCAAACCTACTGATCTTGCGGAATGGCTTGGCATTTCAATTGGGGCTGCGCTTCTGATCTTGCAATATGTGAGGATTGATTTGGACGCACTCAAGTCGGGGGCATGGGTTTTTCCCAAGGACATATAGATACCTATTACGGTGTTAGCATCACCTTACTGACCATTTATGTCTCTAGCATTCACTATCCATTGCATTACCCATCGGTCGAACAGAACATACACGCATTTGAAATACAATCTAACTTCACGCTTGATGCGCTTTGTTCACTTGTTATGGAAAGTTGAACTACTATCAAGTTCACCTTGCTCTTGGGTATCGGCTAGACACTGACAGAGCAGAAATGGGCTCTATGTCATTGATACAATATCAGAAAATAATAGGTGCGAAGCTTGCTCTGAAATTGCCTGATTACTTGGCATTGGGCAGATGGTCGATGCCGCCGCTTTCTTCTTTGTGGTTGCTACTGACTGCGCATGCCTGTTTCTGGCCACTATCCATCAATGCAGTGACCAATAGGATGCCTTGGGCACACGAATGCTCGCCACTTTTCTTATATGTGGTCATTGCCAACTGCGTGTGCCTGTTCTGGTTGCCGTACATCAGCATCGGCGACCCACATGATTCTCAGCTTTGGACGACGATCGTCACCACCACCACATGTATAAACCAAGACAATCTCGTTCCCAGCACGTCCGACGCTGCCATAGAGAGCACTCTATGCACACTCGACTGCATCACTACATGTCGACTAGAGAGCTATACATGCAGATCACGTATACGTTGACATGACGTTGCGAGAGTGTATTGCTGACTCAGTATAGGAAACTTGACTCAGAACCCTTGGTTGCTGCTGTTCAATCGCTGGAGGCCCTTGCATATGAGCGAACGAATACAACTCTTCGGCACGAATCCGATGATATGCCTTCAGACTCCGCCAATGAGTTGCCTTGCCCATTGCCTTACGACCCACGATGTTTTTGCTTGAGATGATGGTCAGTATCGTCTGCAAGACACCGGAACACATCAAAGAACTATGGTATGTCCGTTCTATTGCTTCGGTGTACCTGCCTAATTGTCTGCCAGACCCATCGTTTTTGAGCACTTATCTCTGCTGCTCAAATCCTCACATACGTACAGCATTCTTCTTGTCGAGCGTGCTGTGGTGTCCATAATGTGTATATGCCTAATCCTGGCTGCTAGGGCAAGTTGTGATACGCCATCTGAGAGACTCTGGGTTGGTGACACATACCACAGCCAAGTAAATTACACAACCAGATATACCTCTCGTTTGGTCGCAATGTTTGTGTAGTGGAAACAAATGAATGTACTAGTGTTGGGGAAGTTTGGTTTCAAACTGATCCAAACTCGGTTTCAAACCGAACCAAACTGGAAGTTTGGGTTTCGGTTTGGCCATTTCTGTGGGAAACCGAATGGTTTGGCTTCCGGTTTGGGAAATTTGAAAGTTTGGTAAACGGTTTCAAACTTGGTTTAAACCAAACCGATCTTGTAAATTTAAAAGTTATCAGATCACTTAAAAAATTTAACTGGACTATCTTTAGGTATAGGAAATAGTGCATTTAAATTTTCAAGCCAATCTAATAAGTTTTAAACCTTTATTTTGCATATCAATTATGCAAACTAAACTGATAACTGTTATTATTGGTTACTGATATGCAATTTGAAGGGTTAAAAGTTATCAGATTACTTAGAAAACTTATATGCACCATGTCCTATACCAAGAGATAGTATGTCTATGTTTCTAAGTAATCTGATAACTTTAAGACCTTTACTTTGCAAATCAGTTTGGTTTGGTTTCAACTTGGTTTAAGATAGTTTCAAGGTTTTAAAGTTATCAGATTGCTTAGTAAATCTAGGTACACCATCTCTTGGTATAGCATATGCTGCCTTTAAGTTTTATAAGCAATCCAATAACCTTTAAAGCCTTATTTTACATATTGATAACCAATAAGATTAGATATCAGACTGCTTAATCTAATATATAAAACTAATGCGCAAAATGATGGTTTAAAAGTTATCAGATTGCCTTGAAAATTTAACTGAACTATGTCCTATACCCAAAGATAGTCCAGTTATATTTTCTAAGCAATCTGATAACTTTTAGATACTCAAACCGTTTCAAACTGAGAGTAAACCAAACCAAACCGATATAAACGGTTTGTATCAGTTTCGGTTTCAGTTTGAGAAATTCTGGCAAAAACCGAACGGTTTGGTTTCCGGTTTGGCCAAAAGTGGCCCAAACCGAACCAAACCGAACTTCCCCAACACTAGAATGTACGCAAACGCATGCGTGTTGTCAACGAGCGCCATCCAAGCACGCCACAGGTACTGCCACACACACCATGCTTCACACCTTCAAAGTCGTCGACGATATCACTGTCCAAAGCGACACACAACCTTCATTGCATCTCCTGTTTCTTAGTGAAAACCCAGCACTCGATTGGGTCGTAAATCAAATATCCGTACAGAAGCATTGGCCGCACATGCTACGTCTGGCCCCGCACGTTCGAAATCAAACCCCCCGAGCATCTTAGGTAGTCAAACAAGTCGAATGAGTACTTGATGTGGTTCAAGGCACGGTGACGTGTCTTTGTGAGTAAGTATGAGGACTTGGCCAAGGGGTGCTGGTGAACAAACACATTTATTTTCAATGCTCTCGATCATGTGCTACCACTTGAAATCCCATAGTCATAAATACATTATGAATATCTTCTCTATCCTGGATTCTCGTATGTGCATGAACCCATCGTCTAGGGAAACCGAGTCACTGTCCACCAATCTCGAGATCCCGAGATCCTGAGATCCCGAGATCCCGAGATCCCGAAAATATCAAATGCCATTATTTGGCTCTCGGTCAATCGAAACCGTGTTCTCTGAGGCCTGGGGAGTTGAATGGTGCAATTTTTTTTGAATTCCGGTTGTTTTTTGACGAGATATGGCCAAAACAACATTTGCATGTTTTTTTTGCAAATTTTCACACGGGTGACAAGTCACGTGAAAAAGGCAGTAACCGCGGGAATATATTACCTTGATATGAGGCCGCCAGCTCCGTGCCGCTAAGGTGGCGGCGTTCGGACCCCCACATTGACAGCACTGAAGGCTGAAGCATGACGCACGGCAGCGAGCGGATATAAGAGTCGCTATCAAGGCATCCCATCCACAGAGCTAATTCCTTGTGGATAATCACAGCTCGGACAGATAAAATTTTACGTGATGCCCCTTCATAATACGATGAACGTTCGATGAACCCCGTCACGTGCATTTCAATTTTCAACACTACAATGTCTCGACACAGCACGATCCTTCAAGCTTCAAGTTTGAGGAACTCGAAACACGCCGTCCGAAATTTATTGGACAGAGCTAGAGACGTGAAATCTCGCATGGCGTAGGACTTTTATGAGCTTGCAACGGAACACGGGAGCTCTTTCCAGGGTTCTTTCCACCCGAATCATCTTATTGTGCGTCATAGCTAAAAGGACAGGCATATTGTCGGCAATTACACGACATAGCGGCAGCGTTGTTGCGTTGCGAACGTTTCAGTCACATGTGACGCCAACCACTTGGAAGTTCACGTTCATGCATTCATTCAGCACATATGGAGGTCTGAGTAAGTCTCTCTGACTAACGATGATAAGGGAAGTGGATCCCAGGTGAGGTTGGAACTATATAAAATATCGAATATAATTATTGTAGCTGTTCATGATGACAGCGTTACATCGTTCCTCAATGGGCTGCTGGGCCGCATGTTCTATTAGGCGAAGACAGGTAGGTAGATGGCGGCGGCCCAGCCCATGAACGATGTTAATATTAATGTTATTAAAGCCATCTTAATCACCAAAAGCAAAAGTGCTCACATCGGTGACATGGCATTCTAAATTCTGACAGGTCAGTACGTTAGCCTGCAGTGCTTACAGTAATGTAATGCCGCTCAATGCGAATGTCACGCATCACACCTCCTGCAAGGAGGGCATCCCCGTCTCCGTCAAGGGATCCCCAGGCGCGTCACCGCCGCGCTCGCTCATTTCACGAAAGAGGACGTCACGCTAGGATAGCCGGATGGCTATGGGGGTAGAATGCGAAGTTATTAGGAGACATGAGGCCTGAGGGTTTAATAAAGAGGCAGAGGGCATGTACAAATTCTAGAAGTGCCACATGGGGTTCTATACCCCGAGAGGCACATTAATGGACAAAAACAAAGTTGGCGATCGGATCCATTACACAAACTTGGTCACGTACCCTGGCTCAAATCCTGCCCGACTCGGATGCAAGGGACAGGAGTTGTCAAAGGCCTGCAAGGAGTAATGCCTCATTCTCAACGAAGGGACTGACTTCCATCTTAACGTGAATCCACTCGGTAGTGACACAAGCCGTCGAGGGGCTCTATACTCACCAATCTCTCCGTCACTCTCTTTCCTGGCATCGCAGCATCGAAGTCAGGTGCATTGTAAAATTGGGCTGGGCCTGGATTGACGTAGAAAACCTCATATATGCGGTGTTCCGTGTCTGTATTCCCTTCCCCCGGGACGTGTTCGGAAGCTGCAGGAGGTTCATGCATACAGGTCTGTATCACTGACCCTTATCTGGCCTCTATACCGTGACATATGCCATTTCCGTGCCACCGCAAGCGTTGGCCATATTCTCCATGAAAGAAATTGCGCAAAATCCTCTATTCCACCCATTCTTCGTTCTCACATGACTTCTACGTTAGTCGGCCGTCATGCTTACGGCCAATGTGGGCTTTCTCGCCATCCCCGGCGTAGTCCTGTACAATATAAGCTGGAGGGCTTTGACGAGCGCAAATCAAGTGGTCATCTTCCCATCTTCTTCGCAGTTTGCCAGCTCTCTTTCGGTGGTGACAAGCATAGGAAGCATTATAACTGGCTTGCTCCTAGTGCGCCACAACCGGACCAAGCAGAGAGAGGATCCTGCAGGCGCAGTGAGTGGACACTTGTACCTGCCATATATGACAAAGTAACATTTGGGTAGTCAAATTATCTATACCAGAATTGTCACAGGGTCTACGGTCTCGAACTAATGGCAATTTCTTTCAGTCTTCCTTGGGCTTTGTTGATGTGGTCGTACGTCGTCTCTTTCCCCTCCAGACGTCATCTCTGATGATACTTTGTGATCCCCTCCCCCTGCGCCGATTAGTATGGCGACCGTTTTCATTGCGCTATTGCTTTTTTGTTTCACTATTTCGAACACCTCGACACGCGTCTTCATCGCTGTCGTGTCGGTTGTTGTCGCCGCACTCATCATATGGTGCATTCTGCTCGGATGAACATCTTCGGTGGACTATGGCGTGTGGCCTAATAGCAAGAATGCGTTGCGGCGCACACGCGATGACCTTGCCAAACATGTAAAGAAACTAGGGCAGGACGTCCTTTTCCCATTCTCCACCCATCACACCGCAGAAGTTGCCTGCGACGTAAACGCAATGACCGAACGACAGGGCGACTTTGGAGGAGTTTAGCGCTTCACGGTAATCACACCTCGTCCAGACGCTGCTGTTTCAAATTGTGTATTGTGCTGTGTGTTCCAGGGCTTTTCATCATTTACTGCTGACGTACTACGGATAACGCAGTTTGTATTCGCGACTTCTGAACAACTGTGGGCCAAAACAGAATGAAACGAGTCATGTAGAAAGAAATATTTGACCCTACATCGTACATCCGAGCAGACAGCATAGCCTCGCCGCCTATGGCCGTGGCCTCGCTGTAGTATCCGAGTTCGCAGTCCGCGCAGGGACACGATGTGGTCTGGGTATTGCTGGGTTCTGTTCCCCAGCCAATGGAGCTTGAGTCGTTTGTTGATAAGATACCTGTCCCGGTATAGGTTGATATGTCTGTCGGTGAGGCATCTGTCCCCGTGCAGGCTGGGACATGTATTGGTAAGGTGCTTGCCCCGGTATATGTTGGGATGTCTGTTGGTGAGGTACCTGTCCCGGTGTAGGCTGGAACGTCTGTGAGTAAGGTGCCTGCCCCCGTATACGTTGGGATGTCTGTTGGTGAGGTACCTGTCCCGGTGTAGGCTGGAACGTCTGTGGGTAAGGTGCCTGCCCCCGTATAGGTTGAGATGTCTGTTGGTGAGGTATTTGTCCCGGTGTAGGCTGGGACCGTGATGTCTGTTGGTAAGGTGCCTGCCCCGGTATAGATTCAGGTGTTTGTCGGTGAGATGTCGGTCCCGGTGTAAGCTGGTACGACTGTTGGTGAGGTGTCTGCCCCGGTGTATGCTGGTACGACTGTTGGTAAGGTGTCTGTCCCGGTGTAGGTTGAGATGGCTGTCCTAATGTAGGTTTAGGTTTCTGCTCCCCGACGTGATGTTTGGGTTTTTCTTGCAACATCGACGGTGAGACTTCTTTGTCTGATCCACTTATGGTATCCACCAGATGAGGGTATTCGAGCATATCCTGGTCTTGGAGTGGTGCTCCGACCAGATCCTGAGATAATGTCGCTACCGTAGCAATTTCTACTCCCCCTCCTGACCTGCCCTCCTTTCCAAGATCTTCGTATAAATCCTATCAAGATAGGGCCCATAAGAACACTGTTTTTCAAAACACTTACCACACCGAACCTGCCGTACGGCCGGCCCATGAATTCGAATGTGTTCCGTCAATGTATCGGATCTCAACTAATATAGGGTAAAGGTAATGGTTCAATAGATAAGTAAATGTACTCACCGCACCACTCATGAATCCTAAGTCGTTATCGTGAACCAGAATCATATCGCAATTGGACGCTTGCTGCACGACTCAAGTTACAATGGTATACGCGTGTGCGATGGCTGAGATTCTACTCACTTCAGCGATATACTCCAAGAGAATGCGAAGTGGGCCCAGATGCTAATACGCAAGATAAAAAAAACATAAAAAACATTCCGGGGTTACCTACATCGTCCGCCTCAGAAGGGATGCCTATAGCTTCAAGATGCACGTCAGGTTCAGGCTCGGGCTCAGGTTCACGCATGTCAGGAATAGATCCTGCCGCCCGAAGTCTTGGCCAACGATTTAGAATGCGGGCGACGCGAAAGCCTTGAACGAAAACGCATTGGTTCTCTGGTCGGCCCTGGTGCACGAAGTATTATGCCCATGATTTCTCAGTTTGTGTTCAGGATTAGGATTAAATGCCAAAAAACCCACCTCACCGGTCGGGCCCTGTTTCAATTCCCCTCTACTCTCATCCGGATTCACGAACTCGACACTAGAAGGTTTGGACACTCGAGTTCGAAACGATACCTGTGTGGTTTCACGTCTCGCAGGGAAAGCGACGCTGACCCAAGATCGTGCGAGATGACGCCCAGTGACGAGAACGATATCCTCCGCGCGGTTGACATCACAGCCCAGATCGTTAGCAACCTTGACACAGTCGTCAATGTGTTTGAGTATCCATTTGCCGAAGTCACCACGGGCAATGGTTTCTTCTCTATCTGCTAGAAGAGGAAGATGTAACAAGGCGCCTTGCCTCCCGCCGGAGCATATAATTGTGGTTGGTACATCGTTGGGTCTAGTTAGATGTAAGTGACATGAATTTGTAAGAGGTAAGACCTAGTACACTTCAGCGTAGACTTTCTGAACGTGTTTTGTAACATTAAGCGAGCAGAAGTCTTCCTGAGTATCTCTATACTTGCGCATATGATTTGGATTCCTAGGCTGCAATTTCGGAGGATATTTTGGACCATCGTGTGCATCTGAATTGGATAGAGCGTCTGGGGGACGCAAAGCATTGAACAGACGGTTAAAATAACCTCCGCGAATGAACCCGACGTCGCCAACTTCCACGGCGTTATATAATCCTCCTGGATCTGGTTCCCATAAGGCATGTCCGTGATTAGGATACCTGGTGGCAAGTTCCTCACGAAAAATGCGACAACTATCCATGAAATAAAATCTGTTGTCGCGGGAAGGTGATGAGGAAGATAAAGCTTGAGCGGGGCATTGTCTGTTCACACTGTATCAAACCTAAGACATGTCACGTGTGGACCACGAGGTAGTGACGTCATTTCATAGCATGCATAGGCGGGCGGCGCCACTAAGAATCATATGGAAACGAGTTTTTGTTCCATGTGCCAGTCTAATGGTAGGCTGCTTCATCATACAATTACACGATGTAGGGATGGCCTTTCTCAACTGGACCTTTCGAACTAATCTTATCAATCTGACACTGAAGGGAATATATATAAATACCCTAAAAGATAATGAGCTCAGCCTCTTTCTCTGATGCGGCTTATCGCAATTGTAGATGAAGCAAACATAGGTCTACAGTGTGATTTTCCATATGCTTAATATTTGCTTGGATTGGGATGTTGTGCAGATTATGGTGTTATAGTGACTAACTCTACAATGGAACAGATGTCTTACTGTGCTATCAATTCGAAGCTCAGTACTTAGGCCCATGCACACCTACCCATTGGGCATAGTATATACATGCCAATCCCGTGTCAGTCAGGCCAAAAAACTTAAAAGGATCAAAAATAAAAACACGTTTATCACCGAAGTTATTCCTCCAATACGATCCTAGGGTAGATGTCCAGTGAGCTGAATGAGAGGCATCCAACTTCCCGCAGAGATATGAACAGCGCCAATAATTTTGACATGACTTGGCGTGATACCGTGGGGGCCAATTCCCCACTTGTTAGGATTGGACCCATTGCCACTTGACATTGCCTGCTAAAGGAGAACAAGCTAGATTGGTGATGGTGAGTACGAGAGAGGCGAGGAGCTCACATTGAAAAACTTGTCGACGGAAGTGCCAATGTGCTTCATAAACCGACCAAGCGTGATCGGGTTCCTATAATATGTCTCGTCTCGCGCGGGGATTTGACGTTTCCAATAACCATATCCCGGCCACTGTGAAATGAGATGAGAAACGTAAATGAAAAATGTTGCGATTCATATAAGAGTGCGTGCCGGTGAGCTCACGTTGATACGGATGTGTGTGGTCGTCACCCCTCCAAGTGATGCCTTGCTTTCGCGATTGCACAGATCATGGTCATTGCCTTGAAGGATATCTGGCAACCCGAAGCCCACTCCACCTTTTCGCTTAGCAAAAAAAATGGGAAGCTGGAGCGTGGCTTCGGAGACGTGACGGCGAACGTCGACATCATCAGTGGGGGTCCACCGCTGCTGCGGTATAACAGTACCTCGGTTCAACTTGACGCTGAAGTCCAGTGGCAGCAGCAAACCCTGGCTTGGAACCCCTGATGATTGCGGAAATAGATCGCGTGTAATATACCACACCCCTTCTGCGTATGATATACGATAGTTTTGCATGAAATCGGGAGTTCTAAGTAAGAGGGTAAGGAAATGACGGGCGTCTTGGGGAGAAAATGTATGGGCGAGAAAGCCATCAGTACAAAGGTCGTTAACTGAGTCGAGGGTTTCTATATTGCTATGTTTAA
>QFEY01001883.1:0-26402 GCA_003316435.1 Russula virescens | reverse complement strand
ATATGCTGCTATAAGCGAAAGCCTCATCACAGACGGCGTACAACATACCGTGATGCCCACGATCCGCTCGTCGTCGATCAGAATTTCGTGATATCCATATCGCTTCTCGCTTGTCGCCTCGCAATAAGGCAGCGAGGAGACAATATCGTTCAAGAACTCGTCCCCTTTTTCGATCTTGCTCGATTCTGTGACTACCTTCAATCGGCCCTCGTCCTTGCTGCTCCGGGCGAGGGCACGACGTATGCGCTCAGGATGGAAGTCACGAATGACGATCGGGTTCCCTGTCCCTACCTCGATCAGCAGTGGGAAGAGCGCGCTGCGCGAGCCGCCGGGCCGACACGGAGCGAGGCCGTGCTCCCAGTCGGTCCAGCGGGTCACAGACGGGCCCCATATGTCCCAAGGGTACTCCCGATTGCCTCCGCGGGCGGCGAACTCGCATAGCGAGCTGCGCCGGACCCAGAAGGAGACAGATCGGAGATAATCGAAGTTGCCGACGACCTGCCGGAAGCCGAGGGTGAAGCAGAGGACGGTCGCGTTTGGGTCGCTGACGAATGGCAGGCGGTGGGATCGTGTAGGGAGGTCTCGTGATGCCACGATTTGGTCACCCTGGCACTCAACCATTACGCAAGTTATGCCTCGCTGCAGAGCTGGCAAGACGAGCACACAAAGCGTGTCCAATCCGGGCGGATCTCTCCGAGTGATCTGGCACAGCTCGAGGGCGTTGCCCTCCTTCTGCACGAGGACGAGGGTATCTTCGGAAAGGAAGGTCACTTGGGGGAAATATGTGTTCGGGGGGCTTCGGCGCAGCTAAATTGTTGTTAGTCACGAACCATTGGCCCTGAAAAAGTAGGCTTACACAGTGAACCGTGCCCTCTCTCCAGTCTACAAGATGGATCTCGTCGAACTCGCAGCTTCGATCGTGGCATGTAAGGATAACTAGAGAGTTTCCAGCTACTTGTGCGTCCAGGGTACACCATAGAAGAAATCGGGATTTGAGAATGATATCGAAGCGTGGGATCTTCGCCAGGGGGTGCGCTCTCGACTCAGAGAGGGTGAGTAGTCGGATATTGAGTACGATGTTGGATGATCGAGGATGGAGATCACAAGGGAGATCCTCAGAGTCTGTGATTTTGCCTCTAAAAGACAAATCGTCAAAAAATGAGCATCTGAAATGTCGAGAAATGTGCGAGTCGTGCGAGGGACACCCACGTGGATACTATAGCGACGAGATCGTATTCGTCGGCAAACGCAAACACATGCAATAGACCCTCCCTGACGAGGGTCAAATTTCCCAGTTCGATGGAGCGGAGTGGTGAGATGGTTGGGAGGGATGAAATGTTGGATGAAGCGTAGACGACGGGATCGGCGTCCGTGACGATCAAGTGGCCATTGTGCAACGAACCGATGAGCGGGGACCAGATGTCCAAGTTGAACGTGATGCGGGCGGAGGTGTCGGGTATATCGAGGTTTTCCCAGCTCTTCTCCCAATGGCGCAACCTCTCGAGGCGTTCGGGAATGGTGAATCCTGCGTCTAGTGGGTCGTAAACGCCAGTCCTGCTAGCTTCTTTGAGATACTTCAGCAGAACGGAGCACTTGACCACACAGTTGAGATGGCGGCAGGACGCCTCGCACGAGATGATGTCTTTGTAGGAGAGATAAGAGATGATTTGGACGAGGAGCTCTGGCGAGAGCGTTAGGAACCGGGACCGCATGGCTCGTCTCATCGTAGTTGCGGCTTAAATGATAGCTGAGCGCCTACTGGGGGGAAGGGGAACTTAGGCCTCAAGACTTGTGCCCGTCGTTCGAACGAAGATAGAGGAAAATAAGCAACAGCGGGGTTTATCCCCATCTTTTTAGGTTCTCGGGGGGTTTGTTATCTTGCCTCGCCTCGTGATAGCTCTTCGAACCGTATTCCCACTCTCTCGAATAGGCCATCATCCTGCGCTCCCAAGCCGACGACAACGGACTCGGCAGCTCAGTCGCCACCACCACCGTTGCCTGCCCTGGTACGAATCGAGCCACACATCGCCACCATCCACAATCCACGTCCACAAACCGACAATGCATGCACCTCCCTCTTGGCTCTCTTAAACTGCGCTGGTCGCATGTCCGTACCCTCAGAAGTATTCGCGCTCAAAATACTCGATCTCCTTGCCTCTCCTCGCGGGACGACGTTGTTCGAGGCAGATTTGTTCAGTATTTTCTAGTTCGGGATGTCGGTGCGTTCCTTTTACCACTCTGATCATGCAATTCGGTATGACGGACTGTAGAAACAACAACAGTCGGAGAGCGATATTGCGCTCGGGTATAACTTCTTAGTTGTCGGTGCCAGCGGTAGGTCTCTTCCTTCAACCTCTACCTGTAAAAGCTCTTATTGGCAATCGGCACAAGACGCTGGGATACGTGGGGTTGTCTCCGCATACCTGGAAGAGCCCTCCAATTCTGATCTACCAAGGTCGTTCCTCCGTGCGTATGATCTGACAACCCCTAAGATTACCATCTGACTTTTCACTGTCAGGTGCCAATCAGAAACCCGTGAGGTTAGCAGACAACCGTATCCTTGTCCTGGATATCATCGAGAGGCCGGGGGATATATTCCGTGACTGTCGTGGGTAAGAGTTGATACACATAAAACCGTTATATATCTATTGACAGGGGTTCAGTGACTTAGCTCGGACCCATGGTGTCCTTCTCGTCTACAGCCCGACTTCTCTGAGTTCCTTCCAGTATGTCATGCGATTCCACGAACAATTGAACATTTCCAAGTGGAAATCTCTACCCATTGTGCTCTTCTCGAACATCCCCACGCGGCGCGGTATCAATTTGGTTCATGGGTCCCGTGAGTTCCTTCCAAGATCATTACGATATGTATTCGGATGTTTTTGACTCAACTCTCCCCTCTCAGATGCTCGCGCGTTTGCTAATATGCATGGCATCCCGTTTGTTGAAGCTTCACCTGGTCGCCCGAGCCCAGCTCCCTTCCCGGCTCTGCTCCGTTTAGTCAGTGCGCACTACGGTCCATCGGCCCCTGCGTCCTACAGAGAAGGCGTCGTGGACTTCCTCACTGTGACGGCCGCCAGGGTGTCTCACGCAGCACGCTCTCACCTACCCGCGTTATCACTCGCGTCGCGGGAATACCCTCCTCGCGTCCAACGCCGCAATCATTCCCGGAGCTTTTCCGCTCCACGGTGGGGCAGTTTCTTTTTGCCTCGTGCCTGGCATTTCCCACGTATTCCGCCTTTTAGGCTGGCCACGAATTTTCGCCAATAGTTTTACGACAAATCTGAAACTTGAATTGCCTAACCTGACGTATGCTGTATGAATGAAACGAGAGTGAGTTTATGGAGAGTACGAATGGATGCAAGTTAATCATCTAGTCTAGTCACGGAAATGTATACTCTTGTGCAGAAATTGAGGAATTTTATCAATAAGTGATGACTGTGGGACATTCTTTACTGTATGATGCGTGTTATGTACCACCCTCGCGAGTGTTTTTCGGTTCTTATCACGGACGGGTCATATGGCGAATTATTTTTTCGTTGAGACTTCTGAATAAGCCACCGATAAGTCGAACTCGACACGTTTATTCTGTCCGCCACGTTAACTCGTGCTTGTGTCCTCCCACACTCATGGTTATGTCCTCATCTGCGATGAGCGCCGGTGAGCATTTGTGAGACTTAGCGCGGGATAAGACAATTTTTCGAATCGAGCCCCTCGTGAAGGTTGTTCTCTCGGGCTAGTTTATCTTTGGAATGCCATCGTGCATTCTACCCGCGGTGGCAGCAGCATTCTTCCCGCTGCATGATTCTCAGGGTCATTTTGCTCACACGATCACTCCACTATCACGTCTCACACGATGTGAAATGGATGTCCAGCTATCGATAAAGCCCGGTGAATTCAGAATGTGGATACTTCGACATCCCTGGGGTCTGAACCCTTCCTCGCGGTGACCCATGGCAACATCGATGGACTCCTTTCTCAAGTATCTCCCTGAGCTGCTTCCTGAAATCGAAGTTCCTCCACTACCTGAGATCATCTTCCTCTCCACGATCAAGGTTCTCGTTGTCCCCGCTGCCAGCTTGTCACCTTCCCAGTGGGGTATCCTCGGTTTACTTATCCTATTGACGAACACGTCCCCCGCACTGCGCAAGGCTACGGCGAAGCTTTATGGTTATCTATCATTGATTATCGGAGCGGAGATTGCCATGATCAACGCCTATGTCCTTGTAGGTACACTTCTTTATTCCACCTGTACTCATTGATTCTCTCTTGGAAAGGTTTGTTCATGGATCTCCCCATCAACTACGCTACAACCTGTGACGGTGGTCACCTTGAACGTCCTGAACAGCCTCGTCCCTGTCTACACAGACACTCTCCTTCTCATCCACCTAATCAAGGATAAGGCATCTCAGTCGCACTCAAAGGTCAACCTCGTCTCCACGATGGGCACACCCGTACTTCTCAAATGCATGCGTCTCGGAAGTGCAGTGATGTCCATCCACGCGAGCACCGAGTTCATAATCACGTCGCTTACCGTGGGCAAAGGCGGCAACGCCCCCAATAACATCGACATCGTGGAGATGGCGTATAAATGGAGCGTCTACATGTCGTCTAGTCTTCAGCTCGTCGATAATGTGTCAGTGTCCGACACCATATGCCCTGTCTCTCTTTGTTGACGCCTCTTTCTTCACAGGTACTCGCTCGCCGTGCATTGGATGCATGTCATTAAGACGCAGAAGCTCGCTACCGCCGTGTCATGTCCGTTCGCGCTTCCTTCCTCCACGCATCCCCTAGAATTAAGACTCAACGTATACCTCTGCCAGCTTCGACCGTCCCGACGAGTTTCTCCGGCCTCGTCTTATCCCTCGGTTCGCAGTATGTGCTCCCGATCATGCTCAACGCCGCGCAGCTCGCCGCCTCGTCTTACCTCCCGACCGGCAATGCCGCGATGCTCATCGACTCGGCCAAAGTCGTAGTCAACATCGCAAGCGCGAGCGTGGCGACGCTGCGCAGCAACCTTGCTGATCCGCAAGGACGAAGTGCCCTTCTGAAGAAAGCGGAGGACGCGACCCGAGACGTGCTCAAGATCACGGTCCCATCCGTGCAGATCCCTGATGCGGGTGGAACGACTGCGCCCGCTTACAATCCGACGCAGAAGGTGGCCCCTGCCGGGGAGGACTTGAAGGACAGCGCACCGGAAGCGTCCATTGTTACGCCACGGTAAAACCCTGGGCACCAACTTTTTTCGCCACCCAGGTTATTTTGAATGCTGGCCAGCACTCAGAGGTGGCAACCGTGCTGTGGCCTTTTTTGTGCTTCTGTCATTTTTGTCGGGGGAAGACAGGAGAAATGTTCGGACAGCTCTCACTCTCTGATCCGAGCTCGATATCATGTGTGATTTATGTGAGCATGTTTCTGTGAATGATCTATGATTGTGAATGATCCGAGATTCCGATCGGGCCACTGAGTGTTTGTTCTGACTCCCGTGAGCATCGTGGTATCTTCGACGTCCTGGTAATATCGCCGATGGATGAGAGGCTCTGATAAACCATTCAATTCATCTTGTTGGTCTTCTACAGCACCGCCCCTAAGCGGATATGTGTACGGCCATTCAGTATTGCTGTCCTGGTAACATGCTACGCTGTGTTCTTAAAGTGGGCCCAGTGTCATAAAACTGTCAGAGAAAAGCTTGGTTGTGCAGTCGGTGTCGGTGTCTGAGTCACTGGCTGTACCTTCCTTTCCAGGAAAGATCAACCGGAGAAAGCCGCTCGCCATATTGACTCTGCCAGCGGATACTACCGTGACTGTAACACCCACTGCACTAGCTCGTTCCAGCAAAACTGTCCAACTCACCTGTTCATTACCTATCCATCCGGAACAGGCCGCGTGTCAAGAGGGAGCTGTCGCCCTCCTCTCAATGACAGATCTCTCGTCCGTAAAGCGGGCGTGGATACTTGGTTACTGATAGGGGCCTGATGTGTTAAGGACTGCCAAAACCTAATTCCGTGTCTTAAGAACACGATTTGGCGCGCTCTCCCTGCTTATCTCTGTTTCGTGTTTCGTGGTATTTGAAGTCGTTGGGCTTAGTGGGACCGGCTTTGGTCCCACGGCGTTATTATGGGGTCCAAGACGGCGATGGATGGGAATATGTTCATAACCGAAGACTCAGATGAGGGAAATGAGATCCGGATGGGCATCTTACGGAAAGATCGTCGTCGGTACTGGCGCTGGGGGATAAGGCTCACCGGTTCTGGTACTTGCTCGTTCATTGGCAAATCAGGCTTCCGCTCCTTCCCTAATTGGAAGATGGACCAAAGTGTCCCGAATTGCGCTGCGCCAAAAGGAATGCTCTCTGATTTATTAGGGAAATCCTCTCGTGCTAATCTGCGCTAGCAAGAGATATTTCCGGGATAATGATGTGGTTTTCCTGGCCATGGTGCCAATCATCTCTCGCTGGTGCTCACTAAAGCCAAATTACCTCTCGTTAGCGCGAGAGGTTGTTCCCGAACCGCCCCCGCTCGGCCGGCAGTTCTACTCGCTTGCACAGGATGCATCACGTCGTCTTGGAATGTATGGGATTATGGCCAAGAGGGAGCTCCCCACCTCTTCCCGCCCCTCCCCATCATCTTGATAGCCCCAGCCTAACCAAAGGTCTCAGTGCGAAAGCCTGTCGGTCGCGTGGTCAGTCATGATAATCCCCAAGCTCCCAATTAATGTCCCCAAGCTTCCATCATTTCCTACGATCGAGATTGGCCCCGTCCCAGAGCTGATCTTCCTGAGTACAGTCGAGGGCGTCCTCTCTTTCGTGATTCACCTTTCCTTGTTGGACTCGTCTCTCATCTTCGTAATCATCTTGCTAGTTAATGCAAACCCCTCGATAAGACAGAAGGCCACTATTGCCTTGAGCTCTCTCCTTCTCATAGTTGGTTTGGAGATATCCCTCATTAATATTTACTCGCTGGTACGTCGCATTGCCATTTAGACCAGAAACTCTGACGAAAGAAAACTCTTAAAGCTATGCTCCTGGCTTTCTCCCTCGACCACCCTTGAGCCTCTTACAGTCGTCATAATGGGAATACTCAACAGCGTGATGCCCATTCTAACCGACTCCATCCTGCTGATGCACATCGTCGTTGAACGAATCGAACACTCAAAGTCGCGCTTTCGACTTGCAATGACCATGGCCGCCCCCGTATTTCTCAAGGTTGGCCGACTGGTAAATGCCGGGATCTATATCGCGGTTTGTGCCGAGTTCGTGCTGAGTTCTGTGATGTCCGGAGACGGCGTCCCAGACATGGATATCTTGGACGCAGCACAGGCGCGGAGCATGGAAATTTCCAGCACCCTTCAGATGGTCGATAACTCGTCAGCCAATCCCCCTAATAATAGCCTGAGCAGGGCTAATTCACAGTAATCTGACGAGAAACGTCGCTGTGTCCCAGGTACCAACTTGCCCTTTACTACCTCCACGCATTCGAACAGCGACGCAAAGCCATGCAAGGCCTTACCTTATGTGCGTCCCTTATCCCTCTCCCTTGCTACCGTCCCGTGTTCCTATATTTGAGTATCGGCCGATCCCTACAGCTGCGACGTCGACGACGCCCTCAGGGCTGCTTGCGATTTTTCTCGCATCAGCCGGCAACTTCCTGCTACCGATCCTCCTCAGCGCCGCTCAGCTCGAGGCATCCCGTCGTTGGCCAGACTCGGACATCCCCCGAGATATCGAGCGCGCCAAGGTCGTCGTAAACATCGCCGGCGCTGCCACAACGTCCCTCGTCGCTGCGCTGAAGCGCTTACGCCTCACACGTAAGGCCGTCGCTGCTGCTGCCAGCGAGGCAATTGTGGAGCTCGAGGCGGCCGAGGCGGCAGTGGTTGCGGCGACTGAGAGGACTGCGTTGCTGGCTGGTCAAGCTCGATCGTCGACGAGACGAGCTGGAGAAAAGAGAAGCATGAGATTCGATCCGGAGCTTATCGACATCAACTTGAAGGAAGATCAGGCACAGATGGACCTTTCGCTTCCTGTTTCGTAGGAACTTTTCCACAATAGTCATTTCGTTTCGATTAGCGTAGATGTATTAGTACCGAACACACGACTGCAGGTCACGGTAGAGATAAAGATATCTCGTCAGCTTTATGCACCTCAGAGTGCTGTCCCGTGTGCGCGGCTGCCCTCTATACCCAGGGGTCCGTCTACCCGTTATTGTGAATATCGAAATGGTGTTGCTGAGGTTTTGTCTGGGGTAATTGAAATAGACTTTGGCTGGCTCGAGGAGAAAACGCCAGGCCATTTCTCGCTGATATTAGTGAGCATGTTTGCATCGCACCATTCCCAATTCTTCCCATCCAGTGCTTTCATCAACGATATGGTGTTCCCAAACATCTGATAAAGTCATCATTAGGCATTCGATACCAGTACTGAAGTTCCAGGAAGGCATACCACGAAGTTTCCTCTCATGTGAACTCAAATCGATTGCATGCACCATGGTGTATGAACTTGAAAAGACCATCGTGTTTGGCATCGCCGAATTTCAAACTTATGAAACGGAGTACAGATGAAGGGAAGCTATTAACATGAAATGTAATATATATGAATCACTGTTCAGATGTGGTCCGAAGGAATATGGTTCCAGGAAAAGACATTATGACAAAGTTCTGAGAAAGTTCGACAATGCGGTCTTTAGGATTCTCCCGTTGCGTTGACAAAGGCATCATATGTGGGGCAAAGATTGAACCAATCCTCTAAAAAGATATCCATGGTCATGTAAACCCTCAGTCGTTTGCAAAGGTTAGAGAACGCACTATTAGTAATAAGGTCCGTCGACGGCACGTCAGGGACGTCTTCAGCAAAGACGACGGCAAAGCCACTGGGGGTCGCATCAGCGTAAATGACCCGAAATCAAGATATTGGGGGGGATCACGTACGCGCTCAAGTGCCAGTCGATGTGGCAGTGGAAGAACCAAGGGCCAGGGTTGTCGGTGAAGAACCGGATCGTGACGTTGTCGCCCATGTTGCCGATGCTCACGACGTCGCGGACGATGGGGTCCACAAAGTTGTACGACGCGTTTCCGCCACTACGGACCACGGAAAACGCATGCCCGTGGAGGTGAACGGGGTGCTAGTATCAATGCGAGGGGTGGAAGGGAGGGTTTAACGGATTATCAAAAGTGGGACTAGGGATCGGGGGTCAGCAACTTACAGGTCCGCCAATGGCGCCACCGGGAATGGTCAGTTCGACGCTCTTGTTTGGTTCGAGGCCGTAGATGCTGCCAGCGGGAAGCAAATCCGACGCCTTCTTCGCACCGCTCAAAATTTGGAGCAACACGGGCACAGTAGGAGCTTGGAAGGCGACATCATTAATGAGGAAAGCCGTGCGGGCATTGTTCTGACATTCAAATGAGATTTTGTGCTTATGAAAACTAAGATCGGCTTTACTCACAATTGCAGAGTTCAAGTTGATGTTGATATCAGCACCGCCGGGAACAGGCTTGCCAGGCTTTATGACAAAATTTAGGACCTCGAGACAAAAAGAGGATTATTGGACAAAATCTTACCACGGGAGAGGGGTCAAGAGGCTGGACATAAGAATATGTTGGCCTCGTCAATAAAAAGATAAGGAAGGTAAAAAGCGAGGGAATCTCACATGAAGATTGGTTTCAACGAGCGGAAGCTTGCTCACGGGAATGTTCACATCAGGATTCACCGTCGGATTCGCGTCAGGGGCTCCCTCGTAGTGGAGAACCGCAACGTTGTTGAACTCGCTGAAATTGAAAGTCCGAATCGAATTTTGAGGGAGAGCACGAATCCCTAAATACGTTTCTAAGTAGGGACTTGAGGGATAGATACTGACACATACAGTAGTTGTCCACTGGCTTGTTCGCGTTGAGCTATAAACCAAAGTAAGGGAATGCCATCTGTACGGGTGGGACAAGATCTCCTCACAACTAGCGAGTAACGTTGTCCTATTTTGCAACTTGATTAACCAGATGAGAGATAGGATTTGAGCAGCACGTACCGGCAAATATTTCGAGTGAATCGATGAGTAGTGGCTGAGTGTTAGTACCCTCGACTTCAATGACAGTGAATTGATGACCATCGATGGAGAAGATGAAACTGGGGTCGCAAGAGATCGAGACAAGGCGGAACCGGTAGCTGTTGTGGCAGTAGATGAGCAAGTCTCGAAGTCGGAATTCCTTGACCTAGCACTAACCGTGTGCCTTGCTTAACGTTGACAATGGCAAGAGGGACGTTAGAAGGGCCGCCGGGATAGCGCCCCTTACCGTTGATCAAAGTAGAGTTGAAAGCACTGCAGAAGTTGTCAATATCAAAGGTCCACCGACAAAGGAAGGAATCAAGCTCACGGGATCGGAGGAGGAGTGTGAGAAAGGTAATGATACCAATCTGCAAGTGTAATAACGGTGTCGTCTCGAGGGAAATTTCAGCCAAATGAACAGTTACGCAGAGGAGACTCTGTCTCACCACAATCAACATCATACAAATCTTTATGCGGGTCGTCCGGATCATATATAATCAGAGGGCCACGCAAACCATCACAGTACTGATTATTGTAATGGCTATGATACCAGAAGGTGCCCTGGAACAGCGTCACAGTTGAGTTGGTCGGGTAAAGTATGGCGCGAGCAATAGGAAAGATAACTTACCGCTTGCTCTAATGCATCGAATTTGTATAAGAAGCTCTCGCCCGGTACGAGAGGGCATTGAGTGACGAATCCGGCGCCGTCGACGAAATTCGAGCGCCTCTGAAAGATACCGTGCCAATGCTGTAGTGATATATTACGTCAGAACTTTGTTGGCACATACGCTTCTTCAATGATGAAGGGAAGAACTTACGATAGAGGTGCCTACGTCCATAGATGTGTCATGCAAACAATCTTCGACGTTGATTGAGAACTCGGCACCCTGTTTTGTATATGCCGTTGGAAGGTGGCTAATCGGAAACCGTTTGATGTTGTCTCACCTTCGTCCCAGCAATTGTTGGACCAGGGAAAGAATCGCCCGCCAGGACCACGCTGTGGACAGTGTCGTAGGATTAGATATAGGAATCCGACGACAGACGCAGAGGACTCACGGGCGGGGGAACCCATCAGGTGCTATGTTGTCGTTGACAACCTTGAGAGTAGCACCCGGGCCGATAGCGCCGGAGACGCTCCCGCAAAGAGCCGCCACAAGCAAAGCAAGGGACTGCAGCCGCGACATTCAAGTTCAAGAATAGAAAAGGCAAACGAAGTGCGAAAAATGAAAAGAAAGTCGTGGGGCTGGGGGTGTGGGATCAACCCCACTGATGAAGGCGGGGGGGTTTTATATCACAATTCAAGTTACCGACGTGCGCGGCATCGAAGTCTTTCATAATGTCACCGGTTCGAGCTAGCGCATCAAGGGGGAGTCAGAAACCAGCTAACACAAGATGCACCTTAACACGGGGAATAGACGCGATGCGCCCGTCCCTTGACATCTCTCGATGTGTTTGGATCGGGCAGGGAAGCGAGAATCCTCTCGTTTTGGAAAACTAATTGTGATGTAGGGGCATCTTGCTGCGGTTCTGATGATGCTCTGTAGGAAGCTTGTGTGGCCGCGTGGTGGAAAGGATACGGGAAACTCGGTGAGCGCTACGCTCTACCGGAATGATGTGATCAGGAACAGGCACATTCGACCAAACGCTGGGATTATCATACCGCATGCAAACATTTAGACATTAAGGATGGGCGTACTGTACAAGGCACTATTTTATTCATATAGAAAAAGGCAGTAGCATTTGGGGTCGCCTCGGAATGAGTTGCTGTAGCTTCGAAATGGTGAAGAGAAGATTCCCAAGGAAGCAGAAGAGAGGCAGTACGTCAGAAATATGACGGTGGATGGCCCAAGGCAACCGAGCGTGTGATGAAATTAATATTGTCGAAGCTGATGGAACATGTGTCAGCAAACGGGCGTCTATCAAAACCCACCCATTGTTGCTCAAACGATCGACTAGTGCTCAACCCGCCACCAGTCCGATCCATGTAATTCCATACAGTTAGCCACAAGTAACGGTGTTCCGACGTCCTACCAAGCCGGACATTACAAAATGTGACAACTATCCCTCTCGACGAGTGACATTCACTTGTGCTTCAAGGCGCCAAGGAAACTCGTGTCATGACAGTAACAAGGCAGAGCAACACATGTACTACTGTAGTACTCGAGATGCCTTTTGGTCCTCACTACGTAACCCGGATTCTGAAATTTCTGATGCATCGAAATCGGTACTCTCATTAGTACCCGATACTATGCATAAGCCGCGTGCATTCGCAACTATAATAGCACCGGCACGCACCTTTACCCACTTGTCGAAACTCCCACCTCTTGGCAAGACCGAAAAAGGACTGGTGGAGGATTATTCCATCCGCAAAAGCCACCATCATCGTCTCTACGCCCCATCAAAGGTAAGGTTTAGAGTAGAGAGCGCGCAACCCTGGCGCGCATCCGATAAAAACGGGAAAAAGGGGCAGGACGGAATGAGAGTGAAAAACTACTGTTGGAATGTGTTGTTTTGATCATGAAAAGAGATTGAGAGACGTTTGAGTTGATTCAAGGATATGTTTGGACTTGAATGATTGGACTTAAACAACCTGTACCCTTGTCAGCGGCATGCTCGCGTGCGTGCACGATTACTCGGGGCATTTGGTGCGCCGAGACGGTGACAGTTAAAGGCCGTGAATGCGTGTTTTCGATCTGGTTGCCGCAGGCATGTGACCTGGGTAAAACCCATCGAGCAGTTCCCGTCACGGTGTTGAAATCGAATTGCAGAAACGTAGAACAATACTGTATGAGCAGGGTACGTTTTACCATCGGAAAATGACAACGATGGAGGGGATACCGCAGTCTCGGAGCGCTCAGGCTCCTGACCTCCGAAGCGGACAACAGACCCGGCGCCCTCCCGAAGAAGTGTTCTTCACAGAAGAATGCCCATTTTTAGGAGCACAGAAACAGGTATATTGCAATCAGGTCTTGAGGTTGCTCGATTAAGGATACAAAGCTACTGTTTCTAAAGGGAAAAGTGAGAGGTGAACGGAAAAATCGCGTGCAGTCCATCCAACAACCCTAGCCTCGGGCCATATCCCCAAATACATTTCGACCAATTAGTTCAGATACCTCACTCAACTATTGATTGCTCGGTCCTTATAAATTTGCTATACGGCATCAGGTAGGCAGTGGTAGCACGCGCACACATCAGCTTCAGCTAATTCCTTTTTCTGATAGAATTCTGAAAAATCGCGCTGTCACGTGCAGAAAGGGTTCGATTCCTTACGTAATGAGCTGCACAGCTGCTGGTGGCGGTGGCGCCAACTTATAGTACCCACTGGCAGCCGCAGTCAAGCAGACCTCCAGAGAGTTCCAAGTTGTAGTGCTTTTGAAAATACCATCTGATATAGAACGACACCACGACACCAAATCCCACTAGCAGCTCCACTCTCGCCCTCGGTACATTTCCTGGTCCATTAATCAAAGCAAACAAGGTGGGTTCCAAAGCGCTGTCTACCTACTTTGATTCTAATGACCCCACATTAACAGGGCGACCGTCTTCAAATCGAGGTCATTGATTAACTAACAGACCACTCCCTCGACCTGCTGACGTCGGTCGTAAGACTTTTTCTTTCCGGTTTGCGGCCTGAAATATCAATGCGTCGACCTTAGCATTGGCATGGCCTCTTCCAAAAGACTACAAACTATGCCGATGGTCTGGCTTTTGTCTCTCAGTGTCCACTCGTGCTAGACGAAAGCTTCCTGTACGAATTCGAAGATCCTCACCTCGTAGGACATTAACAGACATCGTCACTTATCCGAAGAGACTCTCTGGTACTATAGTCATTTAATGAATCAATACTGTGATGGATTACATGGACCTATGGCTATCTACGATCCGGGTGATCCCCGGAAGCCTTTGTATAACATTGGCGACGGTGAGCAGATATGTGGAACTTTGTCATTTTGGCTGGGATTTTCTTCGAGACGATTCCGTAATCACTCTTATGGACTGGTATCGCTATCTTTCGACAAATGCTTCCGCGACCTTGTAAGATCAACCGAGTTCCTCAGAAGCGCTACCCATGATGATTCTTGCAGTGCCTTCAACCCAACGCTGACTAACGGCGTAGGCACATATCTTGGAAGCCCTTCAGACATTTCCCTCGCTGTCGTGGGTGCTTAAGCGGGAAAACGGTGAATATTGTATCTACGCGGTGTCCGGACATGTTTTGATAAATCGGATCACATCAGCTACCGATTTCACTTGATTTCCATTCTATGCAACCCTAGCTTCACCTTCTCCATCGATGCTCACTAAATGACAGTAATCGAGGTTGACGCCACTAATGTTCAGCCTGTTCTCATTGATTCGCTCGGGATCTTTCCTGGTACGTGCGACCAATATCATCTTGTGTTGTACTAATTGATGCCAAATAGGCCAACGCTACTCTGTCGTTGTAGCCTGATCTGTTTAGTCTCCATACAGAAGTTGTGCCTCGCCTAGCCATAGGTCAATGCCAATCAACCTGTTGATAATTACTGTGTGCATCACTCTTGCCGGTGCTATTTCACAGTCCGACATGCAATGAACAGGGATCCGTTCTCTGCCACCTGAACGGGATTTCGGTAATCTCAACGACCTTGTGGTTCTCCGCTATGCAGGGGCACCCCAGAAACATCCGATCGTTGATCCGACGGTGGACACCCCCGTGAGCTAGATACCGCTGGTCAAGACTGAACTACGGGTATGTGTCTCATACTAGTAAACACACGTCCACGGTCATTCTTTCCATTAAGCTGCTCGCTCCCTCTCCTGTGGTAAAGATGATCTTGTGGTTAGTATGAATACTACGGTCTCTGACTCCATACCATGACGTTATAGCCCGGAAAACCTGTTCCCAGTGACGACATAAATATTAAACTGGACATTACTTTTGTAAGCCCCATTCCATACTGGTTTGCATGTGCCCGTACTTACAATAAGTCAGAACAATACTCTCGATCTCTTCACAGTAAATGGTGTTTCCTTCGACAATTCTGGCGTCCCGGTTTCACAGCAGATCCTGAGTGGTGCGCAGAGTGCATCTAACCTCGTTCCTGCAGAAAGTATCTACGGTCGGTCTCGATTTGAACATCGTTCCTGGTTTCGGCAGACCTGTGAGTATGAATACCTGAGTAGCATGATGTGAAACAGCATCATTTGATGATTGTCATGTCAACAGCACCCTGTTAATTTACACGGGCACAACTTCAATAACCCCGGGCCTGTCATTCGCGACGTTGTAAGTCCTAGTAACGCCAGGAACGAAGTCATGACCCAGTTCTTCAGACAATCCCGGACCGTGGTTCTTCCACTACCACATCGATTGGCACTTGAACACGAAAGTGATTCCTCTCTTGGGTGTGTCGTTTGACATTCTCGCAATAGCACTGTTCTAATGGATTCGCCATTGTCTTTGCTGAGGATGTCTCAGACGTGTCATCACAGGACCCCGTCCCTCGTGAGTCATCGTCTCACCTATATTTTCCACACCTCATCAGGGTCCGTCTTTTCTAGCTGCTTGGCAGGAGCTTTGTCCCAAGTATTCAATTTATGATTTCATCAACAACCACCCGATAGCCACTTGATAGTTCAACCGTAGTAGGCGCATATTTCATAGCTGTGGATGGCTGTTTCTCGACAGGCTGGTCCGAATTTTTTTGGTAACTATTCACCCTTTCCTGATTTGATACATTTTCTTATTACCAGTCTGTTGTATCACCCTTATCGCTCTTTCGTAAACTGTCATTTATAAAGTATACAAAACGAATTCAGACAATTTGCCATCGCCGTATTCACGGTTACTCACAGGTGTACTCACCCTTGGAAGTGTCACCTCTCGTGCGGTGTTTTCTTTTCGTAGTCTATAGTATGTGGGTTGTGATCACCAGACATTCAAGTGTCAAGACGCCACTGATCATCGATCAAGAGTCAGCAATAAGCGCTGTCTTGTCTAGATCTAATCAATCTGATCTCCTATCAAGCCGGACATCACAGTCGCCACTTTTATGTCAATAACATTGCGCTTTAACGCTTCAAATGTAACAGGGCAGAATAACACTAACAGTCCTTTCACCCTCCATGGCCAACCGAGAATTTGATGCCTGTGACTATATATCGCAGTAATCATGGATAGGCAGCCACCCGCACTCGCAACTACTGTACAGTCAGCCTGGCACCGTGACTGGCACATCCCGGTGCACCCAGTGGATGTAAAGTTCAGAGTTGACGGTGCGCCCATCAACTCACGCCTCCGATAAGGTCGGGAAGTAAAACTGAAGCCACTGTCACAATAGATTGTTTTTCGATCATGAAGAGGGATTCAGGTAAACTCAGAGTGGAGACAGGGAAAGTGATCTAAGGACGTAGGGCTCGGTTTCCATCAAGGCAGGGGCCACCTTCGTCCGTGCAGAGCGTGATCAGTTAGCAATTCCAAGTGCAAATACCCAAGACGCCCGTACTGAAACAGCGGTAAAGGTGGGCGGCCATGAATCGCAAAATCATGGAGCTTTTAGCACTGTCACGGTGGTGCACTTAATAGCAGACGAAAAGATGCATCATATAATTGTGAGGGGTGGCACCTCAGAAAAACCCCCATCCAGCTGCGGCAACTTTTACCCCTCAGTCAGCATTTACGGCGATATCACGCGCCTTCAAGGCGGAAATTAAAGGCACCGCACCCAGTCACTCTCCGTACGGAGATGTCGGTCAGGGAAGAGGCAAAGTTCATCATCACAAGGACACCAAAATAGGTATATTGGAGTCCAATCTGACCATTAGTAGTACTCCCTGGATTGCATGAGGACACGACGCTACGACGTAAATGGGATAAATGAAAGTGTGAGAGGAAGAATTGTGTAAAGTTGCATCCATGGATACGTGATGCCGAAAAGGAGGTCATCAGAAAGCAGCAAAGTTGACGCGCTGAAATTTGATCGGCAAGTATTCGGCAAACAAGTAACATTAAATGGTGGATTGGCCACGCGATCACACGGCGTTTGCCATTCTCAGCCTTGACAGGCAAGGGAAAAGAAGTACAATTGTCCCCGTCACGAAGATGATGGAGAAGCAAGAGTTCACGGCATACCTATACAACTTTCAGAAGTTACTGTAGGTTTCATGGGTAAAGATGAGTAAAGTGGACGAAAAGGGAATGGTGTCTGCCAGCATGAACGGATCAATCATGCGAATGATTAGGGGAGCGGTTCGCGGGCTCCGTAAGAATCATAAACCGTTTTGATTTCGAAGAAGGATATGTACTAACCTTGACTTACTTCTTCCCAACCTACTGTATGGTCATTTGATGAACTGCGGCTAGCACTGGCTTACTAACGACTCACGAGGAGTTGCGTGTTGACTCACTATTCTAGTATACCCGCCGCCGTAACGGTGTTTGTAGTCGTTGTATCAAAGAAGTTCTTGATTGTACTGGAGCAACTCGTTAGTACAAATATTGCGTACGAGAAGTCGCCTGATTGAGTGTCTCGCGGGCTTTCGTCGGGGAATTTTGCCGCCATTATTTTTGCGGTACACGTTGGCCTAACCAAGTGATGGTATAGCACAGGCCTGGCCAGGAGTTGTGCTGTAACATTCTCCGGCACGAGGCGTACACAATATACTCACTCTTTCAAGACATCTTCCTTAAAAGCTTTCCTCGACACCTGAACCTCCTTCCCACGATATTGCCACGCCGCCTACGCAGAGAAATCCAAATACGTAATGCGTCGCCCTTCTTCACGGAGAGGGTGAAAGAATGCAAAATATCGGGGAAAGACGGGAGGAAAAGTCCCGTGATCTCGAAGAAGTTGACACACAAGCTACAACGTAGATAAGGATAGGTCAGAGACTAGTCGACCTGAGGGAAATGGAAGGTCCCTACACTGCGCTTCCATGTAAACCTGTTAAAGCATAGAAATACCACATCAAGGCACCCTCAAGCTTTGGCCTCACGTGGGTCATTAATCATAGTGGATGTGACTAAGGCATATGGTCATAATTCCGCCAATTCGTAGTCACTAGCAGCCCATTTGCCATCATGCCCGGCTCGGGGATCACAAGAAGGCCGCTGAGAACGATGGCAGAGTTCGGTGGTACATCAAGAGATGTGAATCCCACAAAATCGTCAGTGCGTAGCGAGACATCATGACAAACAACAGCGCGGCACTGACCAGCGGAGAGGAGGAAGCCATTATTAACGATCAAGCACGACGAGATGTACCAGCGCTGGAACGAGTGGGACCCTTGAAACCGAAAAGCCAAACCCAATAGCAGTGGAACTTGCCGCTCCCGGGGTCAGATCAGGCGAAGGGTTTAAACAAGTGACCCTGACACCTTTAGCCAGATCGATCGTTTTGGGCTTGACTGTGCGGCGTGGACGTGGGACCAAAAGAAGGACATTGCACTGCACGTACTGGTGCGAAAGGTATATTGTCCAAGGTCCACATCGTATACCTCGGAACGACGGTTTACAAAAGAGCGTGTCGGAATAATAAACTAGGATGGTACGAAAACGTATAACAATCGAGGAAGATGAGGCTAATGGTCCTTCAAGCTCATTTAGAAAGTTATGCACGACGACATAACGAGCGCTTCGGGTTGTCCTGTCTACTTGGCGCCGTTGGTCTGGTTGTTGATGAAGGCATGATAGTTGGGGCAAAGTTTCTCCCAATCCGCTATTCCAGACAGGCTGTGATAAGACGAAGAATGCGATGAATACGCGCCAACTTACGAGGGGGAGTGTCTTGTGATGGTATATCGGGAACATCCTCGGCAAAGACAACCGCAAAGCCCCTAAAACGGAGCTCTGATCAGAAATTCTAGCAATGGATTAAAGAAGAGCTGACATATTTAAGTGCCATTGGATATGGCAGTGCCAGAACCACGGTCCAGGATTATCCGTGTAGAACCGGATTGTAACTTTGTCCGAGGAGTTACCAATACTCACGACATCTCGAATGACAGGGTCGTTGAAATTGTAGGACGAGTTCCCTGCGCTACGGACTACATGGAAATTATGTCCATGCAGATGAACAGGGTGCTGTTGATGCGACACTCGTTAGATCCACAATATCCAAGTCACTCCATTCGGGAACTCATTGCTCACAGGTCCGCCGGTGGCACCTCCGGGAATGACGAGCTCGACACTCTTGTTCCGATCCAGACCGTAGATGCTACCTGCCGGAACGAGAGACGATGCATTCTGCGCACCACTCAAGATCTGAAGTAGAATCGGGACGTCGGGCGCCTGGAAGGGAACACCATTGACGGTAAAATTAAACGGGATCGTATTCTAACTTCCATGTGAGAACACGATATACGAACTAGTGGAGAATGGAGCTCACGAGTATGACGTCCAAATTAATGTTAATGTCGGCGCCTCCAGGAACAGGTCTTCCAGGCTACACCGTAAGACATCAGAGACGATTTTAATGATAACCACTAAAGAATCCTTACCATGGGGGAAGGAGTGAGTGGCTAGGTGGGAAGGATGTCGTCATTATAAAGACATCATGCTATAAGGCACGTACGTGGAGATTCGTCTCGACAAGCGGATTCTGGCTCACAGGAATATTCACTGTGGGATCCTGAGTTGGGTTATGATTGGGCGCCCCGGCATAGCGAAGAATCGCAAGATTATTAAGGTTACTATAATCCCGGCCAGGGGGTAGAGAACGAATCCCTGTTCATAACATGTCAGACTGAGGAATGCTCCAGAAAAGTGATACACACAGTAGTTATGTACAGGTTGGTTGGCATTGACCTAAGAACAAGTTAGACACATCATCACTCTAGTATGAAGATGAAAATGATTGTCTTACAACAACAGAGTAGCGTTGTCCTATTTCGGCATCAATTAGTACGATACAAGATGATACAAACTGCACATACCAGCAAATAGCGTAAGCGAGTCAACCTGTAGAGGCTGGACGTTAGTTCCATCAACCTCAATTATGGTCATATTGTGGCTATCAATAGAGAAATTGAAGCCAGCGTCGCAGGATATGGAAATCAAGCGGAATCGATAGCTAATGTGGTCCGATAAATTAAAGCACACCCAGACACAGAGTAGATTTAACACTAACCGTTTTCCCGCTTGAACATTCACAACAGCAAGGGAGATGTTAGAAGGGCCTCCAGGATATGTGCCGACGCCATTGATCAGGGTCGAGTTGAAGGAACTGTAATAATCATTACCACAATGGTTCTAAACAATTCCACCAAACTTACGGGATGCGAGGGGCATTCGTCGAAAGATAGTGATACCAGTCCGCAAGAGTGATAACAGTATCATCTCGGAGAAATTTTCAACGAAAATGATCAGGTGCCACGACATGTGTCTCACCATTATCAATGTCGTACAAATGCTTCTGAGGATCATTTGGGTCATAGATGATCAAAGCTCCACGCAACCCATCACAATACTGATTCCTGTAGTGACTGTGATACCAGAAAGTCCCCTGGAATGGGGGTGACGTGAGTGTGTCGATATATTACCGGATGAAAAGGCGGCAGTACCGCTTGATCAGGGACCATAAAGTTGTACAGAAAGCTTTCCGATGGTACAATTGGACACTGGGCGACAAATGTTGAACCGTCATCATAGTTGGTTGTCTTTTGGAAGAGGCCATGCCAATGCTATAGGCAGATGCGTTGGGATTCTAGACAGCAAACCAGGAAGGAAATATCTTACGATAGATGTCACCAAGTCGAGGGAATCGTCAGTCAGCTTATCGATGACGTTGAGCTTGAAGTTGTCGTCCTGTCAAAGGCGATTACTGGATCGGAATCATAGGAATAGCCCCGTTGATCCCACCTTGTTTCCCTTGATTATTGGACCAGGAAATTTACCGAGGGCGAGTGTAGAACTGGTTTTCAAGTTTGGATGGCGCTTCGAAGAGCATCCACTGGCATGAAAGGCTCACGAGCGAGAGTACCCATCAGGGGCTATTTGTCTGTTGACTATGGGAATTTTGGCCTTGGGGCCTATTGAGAAGGTCAGTGCACTAGGGAAAGTGGCCGCCGCAAGGGTGAAGAGAAAGCGAAACTTCATCGAGAAGAAGTTCAAGACGTGGAACGGCAACTGGTCCTCACAGATAGTAAGACCTTTTATGTGTTTCACGCGGGCGCCAAAGGTGCGTGAATACACGCAGACGTGTCACAGTTGATTGGTTCCACATAGTAGGATACAATCGTTGCGAAAAGCCAGCGATATCGGTTCTTGGAGGAGGAAGCCTTCTCAGGCAACCACTAACACCACCTCCGCGGGCCCGGCGGGCCACGGCAAATTCTCTCCAACCCCAACGAGGAAAATCATAAAACACTCACATCCCTCTCTATACCCTTAAAAAGCATATACAGAAACCCAATAAAAGCAAAAAAAAAAAAACCAAGGTTAGCGGCTGCAGGCATATCCGAAGCCCCACAAAAGGGTTGGCGAGCACCTCACCCCTGCGACCCGTAGGCAAATTAAAGAAACAAAGTACTGGCAACCGCTGCCTCCTCGGAGAACACAAAGCTCTGTGTAAAGAAGCCCACCGAAAGCCGCGAACAGAAGAGTTTAAAGAGCGACACGGGGGTCACTGACGTGGCTAACACGAACCGAGCCACGGAGGACGTCACCAGGGAAAACAAGATAAAGGGAAGGGGAAAGAACCCGGCGGTAGGAGGGGTTCGAGCAAGGTGAGTCTTGACAGCCAGACAGCCAAGAGCGAGTGCCATCCGCGATGCAGTCGAGACTAATCTTATGCAGATGTACAACGCGCACGTCATGCAAATCAACGGCGTGCAAGAATCATCCAACACAATCTTCACCAGCATTGACGAAGTGCTGAAGGAGACCAGGAGGCGAAGGGTATCACTCGCGGGGCCAGCCTCTTCCAACAGGGGAAGCGCAGACCCGAAGGTCCTCAGCGACGTGAGCCGTAAAGCCAGGCAGATCCCGGTCGATATATCGGACATCGAAGGCAAAAATGCACTGGCCAAAAGCTATACAACGCTTGTAGATAAAGCTAATGAGGTCATTGCGTCAATAGAGGACACAGGTAAGTCAGAGGACATCAAAGTGGTGGCGGCCCTTCCTGAGGCACATGCCGTGAGAACACACCTCACAGAGAGGCTGATAGGAAATGTCCAAAACCAGGCCTCCGCTGTCTCAGCCTGGTTATTTCGATGCACTTACAAGGGGATAAAGCACTTTGACATTTGGTTGTGCAGATGACGAGGGTCCTGAAGTTGATAATGCCGCACTGCACGAGTACAACTTGTACAAGGCCAGCAACTTCAAAAAAGTCGTGTACATCGAGAGCCAAATGAATATATTTCACATGCTTGAAGAACATCACCTCTCCCAGCTGTAGCATCAGCCAGGGAAATTCGATCGAGGATGGCATGGATTCGAGCTGCAAAAGGGTAGTAAGAGTCATTCCTGGAATTCAGATGAGGAATTGAACACGCAACATGGGTCTTCCACAACACAACAGCCTTGATCGATATCTGAAAAACCTCCACACCATATAACCATGCTGCTTACACGGGTTCAGCGGAGTCATCTCGTTTGGCAGGGTGACGGAGACAGCCTAAGAGGGCAGCGGGAGATCCACCGAGTCAACACTAATTTAGCGTAACCGTAACCAAAGTTACCAAACTAGCGATTCTAGCGAGTTATTATCTATTTATAATACACCTGCCTCTCACTTATTGTCGGCTATGCACGATAACTCATTTGGTAATTCCGTCAGTAATTCCGAAAAGTCGCTATAAATGACTACACCTACGGAGTACTGCTGAAAGCCATTGTCTAATTGTACATCGGGACTTTGAGCGCGGCACATTCAAACAAGGTGTGGAAGAGAAAGAAAGGGCGACTCGAATGACAAATTTTCTCCTGGCGGATGAGGAGAAGAAATCGACAGACAAGCGCTTGGATGTGGTGCGTCATCAGATGCCTTAGATGCGATTGCCACAGTGCCATCCGTTGCGTAGCGAGACATGACAAACGACATCACCGCGCCGCCGCCGACTTGGAGTCATTATAAACGATCAGGCATGACGACATACCTAAAGCCAGTCCTAAGAAGGGTTGACCCTGGAAGCCACAATTGAAGGCCGCGAGTCAACTAACTGTAGGACTTACCGCTCCCGACGTCAGATCAGGCAAAAAGTCTAAAACTGTATTCCTAACACCGCTGCAAACCTTCGGTCCAGGTCCACCTCTTGAGGCCTCGATCGATTGATCACGCGAGAGAAAGGCTACGAGAAAAGATACATTGTACGCACGTGATAGTGCCAATGTAGTAGATTGTCCGAGTTCGTCACGAAAACGACAGTTTTTATAAAAGAGCGACAAGGGTGGTGGTATAACAGACTAGGATGGTACGAAAGTATACGACGATCAAAAAACAGAAAGACTTGTAACTCTTCCAGAAGCTCGGTTACAAAGTTGTCCACGACGATAAAATGAACGCTTAGGTAGGGCTGTCCTGCCTATTTGGTCGTGTTTCTAATGAGTTTTAGTGAAGTTGTTATAGGCGGGGCAAAGTTTCTCCCAATCCGCTGGACAATGCAATCTCTGATAAGCCGAGCAAGACACCAGTTAAGCAACGACTTACGAGTGACGATGTCCTGTGACGGCACATCAGGGACATCCTCAGCGAAGACGACGGCAAAGCCCCTAGAATTGCGCGCAGATCAGAACCTATAGAAATACATCGAGAGAAGAAGGGCTAACGCATTCAAGTGCCAATCAATGTGGCAGTGGAAGAACCACGGTCCAGGATTATCCGTGAAGAATCGGATCGTGACTTCGTCTCCGGAGTTACCCATACTCACGACATCACGAAGAACGGGGTCATTGTAGTTGTAGGATGAGTTCCCTGCGCTCCGGACTACATAGAAATTATGTCCATGCAAATGAACAGGGTGCTGTTGAAGCAACACTCGTTAGATCCACAATATCCAAGTCACTCCATTCGGGAACTCCATTGCTTACAGGTCCGCCAATAGCACCTCCAGGAATGACGAGCTCGACGCTCTTGTTCCGATCCAGACCGTAGATGCTACCTGCCGGAACGAGGGACGATGCATTCTGCGCACCACTCAAGATCTGAAGTAGAATCGGGACGTCGGGCGCCTGGAAGGGAACACCATTGACGGTAAACTCAAATAGGGTTGTATTCTAACTTCCATGTGAGAACACGATATATGGACTACTGGAGAATGGAGCTCACGAGTATAACGTTCAAATTAATGTTAATGTCGGCGCCTCCAGGAACAGGTCTTCCAGGCTACACCGTAAGACATCAGAGATGATTTTCATGATAATAACGAAATAATCCTTACCACGGGGGAAGGAGCGAGTGGCTAGATGCGAAGAATGTCATCATTATAGAGACACCATACTATGAGGCACGTACGTGGAGATTCGTCTCGACAAGCGGATTATGGCTCACAGGAATATTCACTGTCGGATCCTGGGTTGGATTTTGATTGGGCGCCCCGGCGTAGCGAAGAATCGCAAGATTATTAAGGTTACTATAATCCCGGCCAGGGGGTAGAGAACGAATCCCTGTTCATAACATGTCAGACTGCGAAATGCTCCAGCAAACTGATACACACAGTAGTTATTCACAGGTTGGTTGGCATTGACCTAAGAACGAGTTAGACACATCACTCTAGTACGAAGATGAAAATGATTATCTTACAACAACAGAGTAGCGTTGTCCTATTTCGGCATCAATTAGTACGATACAAGATGATACAAACTGCGCATACCAGCAAATAGGGTAAGCGAGTCAACCTGTAGAGGCTGGACGTTAGTTCCCTCAACTTCAATTATGGTCATATTGTGGCTATCAATAGAGAAAGTGAAGCTAGGGTCGCAGGATATGGAAATCAAGCGGAATCGATAGCTAATGTGGCCCAATAAGCTAAAACATACCCAGATACAGAGTAGATTATCACTAACCGTTTTCCCGCTTGAACATTCACAACAGCAAGGGAGATATTAGAAGGGCCTCCAGGATATGTGCCGACGCCATTGATCAGGGTTGAGTTGAAGGAACTGTAATAACCATCACCACTAATGGTTCTAAATAATTCCACCAAACTTACGGGATCGGAGGGGCATTCGTTGAAAGATAGTGATACCAGTCCGCAAGAGTGATAACGGTATAATCTCGGAGAAATTATCAGCCAAAATGATCAGGTGCCACGACGTGTGTCTCACCATTATCAATATCGTACAAATGCTTCTGAGGATCATTTGGATCATAGATGATCAAAGCTCCACGCAACCCATCACAGTACTGATCCCTGTAGTGACTGTGATACCAGAAAGTCCCCTGGAATGAGGACGATGTGAGTGTGCCGATATATTGCCGGATGAAAGAGCGGGAGTACCGCTTGGTCGGGGACCGTAAAATTGTACAGAAAGCCTTCCAATGGTACAATTGGACACTGAGTGACAGATGCTGCGCCATCAGCGTAGTTGGTTGTCTTTTGGAAGAGGCCGTGCCAATGCTACAGGGAGGCACATTGAGTTTCCAGGCCGCATCTCAGATAGGATAATCTTACAATGGATGTTGGTAAATCAAGGGAGGAGTCCGTCAGCAGATCGGTAACCTCGATCTGGAAATTGTCTCCCTGTGATGTGTGGCTATTACAACAAAAATAAAGGATCAATCTGGTGGACCTCACCTTGTTTGCCTTGATTATTGGACCAGGAAATGTACCAAGGGCGAGAGTAGAACTGGAGCATGGGCACGTTCCAGATTAGATAGCGTTTCAAGGGTCATACACAGAACCTCACGATCGAGAGTATCCATCGGGGGCTATTTGCCTGTTGACAATGGGAAGAGAAGCATGGGGACCTATAGAGAATGACAGTGCGCCAGAGAACGCGGAGAGGGGTAAGAGAAAGCGGCGAAGCTGAAGCATCGAGAATAGATACAAGGAGTGGAACGGCAATTAGCCTGGGGTAATCCTCACAGACTTTGAGGCTTTTTATACGTTTCACGCGGGCGCCAGTGAAAGATGGTGACCGTAGTTATACGGCAGACCTAGTACATCCTTGATTCGTTTCAACCAGGATATAATTAGCACGAACAAGCAGAATATCGGATTCTCAGGCATGCACGACGTGTTCGAATTTGCTAAGGTACAGTCCGATGGATTTGCTAATATGACGGAGGTTGAAGTTGAATCATAGAAACCCAGCCATACCACGGGAATGGCAAGTGATACCCCTTATCCAGCTACGACTTATACTAGGAATTGTTTAATAGCCGAGGAGGCACATTTATAAGGCCCTAAGGCCCATTAATTCGGCATCTCTGGGAAGCCCGTCAA
>QFEY01001877.1:0-12736 GCA_003316435.1 Russula virescens | reverse complement strand
CAATAGGTATCCAACTCAATTCTTTGGTCTGTTGAAACCAAACTATCCACCTCATTCAATTTGCATGAGGTCAAGCTCCGCAATCGCAACCCCCAGAGTCCCACCAACTGCACTGGAAGTGAGGCAATATATTAGCAAAGAGCATATCAATCAGAAAACCAAACACAAACTCACCTTGCCTGAGTGTAGATATCATTCATCAACACATGAAGTGCCATGGGGCGCCTTTGGCGGATATCATGGAATGTGTCAACATGTCCTTGGTACATGTACTACACGTCAATGTATGCATTTGATGAAAATTCTGTTGCCTGGTGCTTGCCAGCACGCCACTCATGGATGGCAGCATAAAGCTGGCATGACTAGTTAGAACCTAGTTATGTGTACGTAGCAACACTCACCGCTGTGGCCACAAGAGCGACCATCGAAATTGGCACCTCATGTTTTATGGTGCCATCTTCACCCTGGAATGTTGGGAAGTGTCTATATACATATTTCAGTGCAAAGCCATGTTGTGACAGAGGATTTATGATGATGGAACATACTCTTCATACTGAGAAGCAAAGGATGACGTCCCACCAGAAAAGAACAAGTCATGAATGATATTAATTATCCACACATTGCAGTAGGGTTTTGTGCACATTGGAACTCCATGGAGTGGATCACGCTGAGGGAATTGTGAGCAAGAATATTCAGGATAACTTAACACTCACATTTAGGGCCATTGGGAATGTGTAGTAATAATTGGACAACTGCTTCTGGACCAGTTTGACAATAATGGGCACCGACTCGATTGAGGAAAACTGCGAGTGTATGGTTCCCACACACTGCTCCTTGACCTCGCCTCAGAAGAGGGGAATGCGCGCACAAGGCTACAAAGACGGTTAGCCAGGACACATTGACAGAACCAAGAATAAGAAAACATACCAGACGAGACATTTGGAACATGTACCTATCGTCGGCCAAGAGTCAGTTATGTATGTTGGCCCCCCTGGGTAAATGAGATTCAGCAGCATTGAGAAGCGCCTCGTTGATCATGTAGAGTGTAAGATTAAGGTCCAGAAAGCCATGGATAAACACAAGAGAGACTCGGAGACGGTCGAATGCATCCTGAAAAATTGAGCACATGAGTGGAGTCTGGAGGGTTAGCATCAGTTTCTTTGTCCCCGGAAACAAGATGAGGTGTGTGTCGCCCGGCCACATATCTTGGGACTGGCCAGATGGGGCATTGGCATTGGAGCCACTAGCACTGCTGTCCTGAGATGTAGCGACAACCTCAGTTGAGGTAGTCGATGGCAGACTATCGATACTCGTGCTGGCTCTGACTGGACCACCCGAACCTTGCCACACTGGTCTCTACAGAAATAGGGTGTTAGCGTGTAGACACAAGAGAAAAAAAAAACCTACCTCGTTGGCCAATGCCTCCGACATCTTGGAGGGACCCTTTGGAGGGTGCTCGGCCAGTCGGGAGTCTTCAAACCAGTCCTCCTCGGATTCTACATGTCCTTCACTGCCATCAGTCTCGATGGCTGGACCCCAGTCTTTTTCAAAGCGGATGCAGTCAGAAGCAAGGGTTGGAAACGTGCGCTCATGACCAGAGTAGAACGACGACGCTGAAAAAAAAAATTCAAAGTCAGACATCCAGTCAACGAACAAGATTTGTAAGCAGATCACGCAACTCTGCTCCAGTGACAAGTTATTGTCTTTGTCTTTGCCTCTCACATTATTTGTCACAGGTACGATCGATAAGTGCCCCGTGATTGTATTTGTACATCGCGACTCGGACTGTACGATAAGGTTCGGATTGATGTCGGACTGATAAGCCTAGTAGTACGTATCCTAGCTATCAGTACCCTGTTTCATTTTCTGCACGCGTCCCCCATTTTTGCTCCGTTTCCTACGATTCCTTTCCTGTCCTGCGCCCAGAGATCCCATGTACTAGTAGTGGCGTTACCGCCTGCCTATAAATAGGCCATCGCGGCGTCGGGACTCACCAAGTTGAGTCTCCTGTCGCAATACAGTTGACTTTGCCCCTTTTCTCTCCTCTCTGAGTGGCAGCGCCTTCCTCTCTCTAAGGCAGCGTGCGGTAACTCAGTACTTCTTCATTCTGGAATACCTCTTAGGCTGGCAATACGGTCATCATAGAGACTTAGGTCTTTACACCATTTGCACAGTCGTACTCGTCCTTAATCCAAATCGACTCCCATTCCTACGTTTCCGAGTTCTAGTGTCGGATACCCCAATACTCGTTCCCAATCTCAGGGGACGAATACCTTGGCGGTGACATTATTGATCATAGTGAGTGGGTCTTGCTGATTCACGCTGTTGCCTTCACTCATAAGATTCAGTTGAAGAGGACGACCTTGAGCAGGACCTGTGGCCTTTGGATCAGCTCAACTCCCTAAAATCAAGCATGCACAAACCGCTCATCCATGTCCTTTTTGGGGGTGGCTCCTGGGTGGCCGGTGTGGAGGAACTGGCCACGTTGGTTTGAGTAGATGACATGGTACATTTCCTGCCATCTTCTCAAAGTGTTAGGTAAATCTAACAACAAGTTAGTTGGACGTACTTTGTAGATTGTTGGTCGTATCAGGCAGGCTGAGGTTTTCTCCCTCAGCGCTGTGTCGAAACCTGTGCTCTGTCTCGTAGTGCTATGAAATGGACATACTTCTCACCTGGATGGAACTGACTTGCCCTTCGACGGGACTGACTTGCCCTTGGATTTAACATGGCATGTACGGGGAGGCATCTTTAAAGCAGAAATGAGATAAATGGTAAAGCTAATGAGTGTGCGTGGTAGCTCGGATTCGACAAGAAATGACAGGAATGTGTATGGTGTTTCATTCCAGAGGTATGTCCTTTTTATATTTAGATGACATTGAAGGCTAACGTCATTTAAAGCCTTTGCCTTTTTTTTTTCTTTCACTCCTCTCATCACCATTTCCGTCTCTCCATCTTTGTTCCTTGTAACCCACCGATGGCTGCGCAGGTTCCATGCTATGGATGCAATAGGGTTTTCACCCCTCGCAGCCTTTCTCAACACATAACGAGATCTCAAGACACACACTGTCGCCACGAGGTCACTGCCCGCCGTGCTCCATTAGGGTCGAGCATGGTGTTTACCACACCGCTAGTCCCTATTCGCACATCACAGGTCATGGGCGGCCCGACTTCTGATGATCATTTTCACCCAGAAAATGAGGAGGTTTCCAATGAGATTCCAGATTTAGGAGCAGTGGGTAAGTTCACCGTCCCATGTGTTATTGTTGCTGCCGCCCAGCTCGAACTTTTGGTCATGCGTCCTCATGTATTCTTATTACAGATGACGACGATCTAGGGATTGAAGGTGCAGACCCTGCCGATGTAGCAGACATGGACGCATTTGAGGAATTAGCAGCTCAAAATATTGAGTTTATTTCTGAGTTGGCTGTTAGCCCTAATCAGTCCACCATTGATGACCTACCAGGGGAACCCAGTCATACAGAAGCACCAACCAATCAGCACCAGGCAGGAGATACGCAAGTGGTTATTGTTGACTGCTTCCCATCAGGTCAGGTGGGCGCCCCGATACCTGGCATGGCCCATGGATCTTCGCTATGCCAATCATGCCAGGATGCTCACGGAGACATGGAATGGGCCCTGTTTACGTCTCAGTGTGACTGGCTCTTTGCACAGTGGGCCAAACTGCATGGCCCGACATCATCGTCCTTAGAGAACCTGCTAGGAATACCAGAGGTACGTCTTTCGTCTTCGTTCTCACAGTAAATTACTCATTTACGGCCAAAGATCACAGATATGCTTGGGCTTTCATACAACTCTGTCAAGCAACTTAATGGCATCATCGACACTGAATTACCTGGGCACTCTCCGTTCGAATGCAGGGTCTTCAATCTTGGAGGTGAGCATCTCGAATTTTACTGCAGAGACGTGCTGGAATGTATCCGATCACTTTACGGCAACCTGCAATATTCTCAAGACCTTGTTTTTGCACCCGAACGGCACTATACGGATCATGCACGCACATGCCACATCTATAATGAGATGCATACAGGCGATTGGTGGTGGAGCATCCAGGTATGTTACTAAGATTCAACAAAACATTCAAGCTAATACAGTAACATTTGGTACTAGGTGTCGCTCGAGGCACATCGACCGGGGGCTACAGTGATCCCCATCATTGTGTCATCTGACAAGACCCAGCTCACACTCTTTCGGGACAAAATGGCCTATCCTATCTATCTCACAATTGGCAACATTTCTAAGGATATCCGCCAAAAGCTGTCACGCCATGCTCAACTGCTTATTGGTTACATTCCAACAACCAAACTCAGAGGCATGGCTGTCAAGGCTGCTCGCCGCCATGCGCTTGCAAACTTATTTCATTCATGTATGCACAGCGTTTTAGGCCCGATCAGTTTCTATGGGGAATCTGGACTCCCCATGATGAGCAGAGATGGCATCTGGCACCGATGCCATCCGATATTTTCCGTTTTTGTTGGCGACTACCCCGAGCAAGCCTTGGTTACCTGCACTTACAATGGCAGGTGTCCCAAGTGCTTTGTCACTCCTGGTCAACTCGGCGAACACAAGGTTTTTCCAAGCCACACCCAAGATGCTGCGCTCAACACCTATCTCTTGGCTGGCAGCGATGACCATGCATTTCATGTCACATGCCGAGAAGTTGGGCTGAAACCGGTGTTTCACCTCTTTTGGGAAAGTTTCCCGCTCGCAGACATCTTCATATCGATCACGCCCGACATCCTCCATCAGATGCTTCAGGGCGTAATGAAGCACCTGATTGGATGGTTGGTCGGCATCTTTGGGCCAGCAGTGATCGACACATGGTGCAAAGCTATCCCACCAGGTCACAAGATCTTGCACTTTCCAAAGGGCATTGCCACACTATCACGGGTCTCCGGTCATGAGCACAAGAAGATGTGCTCAATTCTTCTGGGACTTATCATAGATCTTCCGATTCCTGGTGGGCGGGATTCCTCACGTGTGGTCAAGGCTGTTCGTGCGCTCTTGGATTTCTTGTTCCTTGCTCAGTTCCCAAGCCATACAAGTGAAACTATTCGTTGATTGGATGTAGGGATCAGCACGGGTGACACCTCGGGTTTTTTTTGGCATACCGTACCTGTCACCTGTGATACCGTACCCGTACACCACACTCCACCTGCAGAAGCAGGTTTAACCCGTGGTTCACTCAAAAAACCGCGGTGCATTTAACACTGCGGTACATTGTATTGTGGTATCTAAGTTTACAAAAGTACATTCGATATTCTATTTACAAGAGTCGAAATTATGGTCCCCGAGTTGACTCGTTCGAATTTACGCTGGTTTCGTTTGCGTATGCGTTGTTTCGTTCGCGTTTGCGTTGCGCGTGCGTTCGTGTTTGTGACGTTCGGGTTCGGGTTCGAGTTCGCATTTGTATTTCCGTCGTGTTGTGTTGGATTCGTGTTGGTTCGTTTGGGTTTGTGTGGCGTGGCGTTTGCATTGCGTTCGCGTTCGCGTTGCATTGAGTTTGCGTTTGCGTTGGTTTCGTGTTGGTTTCGTTCGGGTTTGGGTGGCGTTGCGTTGCATTTGCATTCCGTTCGTGTTTGTGACGTTCGGGTTCGGGTTCAAGTTCGCATTTGAGTTTCCGTCGTGTTGCGTTGGTCGTGGCATTGGATTTGCGGCGTTCGTGTTCGCGTACTTATCGTGTCTTCTTCCTCGTTCCCATGTCGTCGGCGTGCTCGTCGTGTCACCCTCGCCGTTCGCGTGTTGTTGTCCATGTGTTGTCATTCGGCGTATGTTGTTCGGCGTATTGTTGATTCGTTGTTGTGCCGCCTATTGTTGTGGTTCCGCGTATCGTTATTGTTCCGCGCGTTGATGTCCTTCGCGTGTTGTGGTCATGTCGTTGTCGTTCACTTGTCGTCAGGCCGTCAGCGTCCTTGTCATTGCCGTTGTCGGGTCGTCGTGCGTCGGTGGTCGTAGCTGTCGTGGATAAGAATTGCCAGTGTGGGGCGCGCCGCTGACGCGAGTTGTGCGTAAGTCACAAGTCACGCTAGCGTGATGAACAACCGATTTGAGGCTACTCGACTGCTACTCGGCATTTCCCATAACCCGCGACCGGAATTACGCGGTACCCGCGACTACGGGTCACAGGTACGGTGTTATGTGGTATTAGAATTAATAACACCGTACCTGTACCTGTGCAACCTGTGGTCACAATACCATGGGTCAACCCATACCCTTGCTGATCCCTAATTGGATGAAAGTCTATCAACCTTTCATAACAATAAGGATGTCTTTATTGATCTTGGAGTTCGGGAAAACTTTAACATCCCAAAGCTCCACAGCTTAACCCACTACATGCAATCAATCCAGCTATTCGGAACAACTGATAATTATAACACAGAGCAGTCAGAACGCTTACACATTAACTTCACAAAGGACACCTACCGAGCAACAAATCACAAGGATGAGTACTCTCAAATGACAATCTGGTTGGAGCATCGAGAGAAGATACAACATTACACAGCTGGTATTGAGTGGAGGCAGGAAGGTATGAATTAAAATCCACAAGCCAGGACCCCTATTGGACCCCTGCATGTATACCCTCAAAGGATCAAGATGGCTCAAAAACCCTCTGTCAAGGCCGCACAACTTGCCACCATTCCTGATCGGTACTGCGCTGTCCTGTTTCAGGATGCGCTTGGTGACTTTATTGCTAGTGTCAATAATCCCGGACTAACTGGGAATCCCTTGCATGCACGTGGGGCAGACACCCTTATTCCGTTTCGAACAGTGCCTGTGTTCCATTACATCAAATTTACGAGCAATGGCAACTCTGCAGGGTCGGAGATTATAGATGCCATTCATGCCTGGCCGGAACAAAGGGACTCGCATGGGCAGATCAACCCACCGCACTTTGACACAGTTCTCGTCCAAGGCAAAGGTCAAGGGAGTAAATGTGAGTCTTGTTGTGATTTGAAGGGATCTAACTAATAGGTTCTCAAGGTCGGATTGCTCAAGTTTGCATCGTATTTCAAATACCGAAGAGGAATATCAGCAACATGTTCATATCGCCGGACATCACACCACCAACCCATCTCGCGTATGTAAAATGGTTTACACCCCTTCCCACCGAGCCAGATCCGAAGCATGGTATGTACAAAGTGTCTAGATTATCGTCCAATAGGAATCAGCACATAGAGATCATCCCGGTAGAGGCTATCCTCGGTAGCATACACTTGTTCCCCCAATTCGGGCCAGTTACAGCCCAAGAACTGAACAGCTTTACATCTCTCAATCACTGCAATACTTTCTTTGTTAATCCCTTTACCGATCAACGTAGTTACATGCTTTTTGGATAGATGTTTTATGGGTATTTTATTGTCGCGTGGGCTCCTTAGTGACACCAGACCGATCGAATAAACCTTAATGGCACTTAGTGGACACCTATTGATGGACTATTGTCCTTATTCATCCTATCGCTAATTTACTCGGGGTTTAGTTCTGGGTATCGTGGGACCTTTTTCCTGATGCCGAGCATTTGGCCAGCCTTACCTATTGTCATACAGGACATGGAACTCCGTGACCTTCCATGGCACCAGGATATTTTTAACAACATCGTTGCTACACTTGAGCATCACAACCAAGTGTGTCAAATCTCTCTTGCACTCGTCCCGCTTTACCTATTGCGTCAGGACAGCATGATGACGAAGCCATTCCCCGCATTAACTCATTTGTCCCTTTACTCGGATGTCTTATGAAGTCCTGACCTTCCGGATTCATTCTTGGGTGAATTTGCCCCACATCTATGAGTGCTTACCTCGGATGGCATTCCATTTCCGGTATTACCCAAACTACTTTTGTCTACCAATGACCTCGTCGACCTGAGCCTCTGGAATGTCCCCCATTCTGGGTACATTTCACCCAAAGTAATGGCCACTTGCCTGCCCTCTCTGGCCAGTCTCAAAACATTTACCCTTGGCTTCTTTTCTAGAAAATCTTGCCCTGATGGATCAAGCTGACCTCTGCCCTCATTGACATGCATTAACTTCCCCACTCTTGTTAAATTTCGGTTCCATGGCATTAACTTGTACCTAGAACACTTTGTGGCCTGAATCAATACCCCTCTACTCTCCGACACTGAGATATTGTTATTCTATTTTTCTCCCTTCAGCAATTCACAACTTAGCCAATTCATTAATCGTATAGATAATTTCAAATCTCTGCGTCGAGCCCAGGTATGATTATCTCGTAACGGTGCCTGCCTCGAATTTGCAACCATGGTCTACCACACATCTTGGGTTTCAAGTCCCACCATTCCCATGCCTCATAGCAGAAGTTCTGCTTTTGGCTTTGCAGAAACCCCCGCAGCTCATTCCCGTCTCCCATTACCCCCTCCATGGAACGCCTCGACATCCTGCTCAATCACCCGCTGCCTGAGTGGCACGAGCCCCCCCGGGATAACTTAGAGAACCGCATTTAGCTGGGACTTTTACTACAACATTTCACCTGGCGGATTTCGATCTGCAAAACAAAGCCGAGACAGTGGGGGCACAGAAGCGACCACACTGCTCGCCGAGATCACAATAGTGACTCGTAATTTTTTCCACCCCAAGTGGGGCTCGACCCCTGCATGTTTCGTGTTCCACTTCTTGTTTGCATGTGCCCTCGAGCATGTAGGGTATTTCACGGGTACAGGTATTCCTGCGGTATTATGGTCACAGGTGTCATGGGTGCGGTGTTGAACTCTCCTGCACCGTGACAAACCGTGAACCCGCACCCGCAGTTTACGGGTATTCTACGGGTTTTTTTACAGGCCAGTTCAGTGCTTTCTCCTATTTTTTGTTAATGACAACACCCTCTTTGCTCCTCAGGTTCAATCTCCCTGATACTCTTTTCTTTCCTTCCTTGCCTCATCTCGATTTTCTCAGTCGGTCAAAGTCGACCAAACAAAGCCAAACCCGAACACGAACATCGATTTCAAAATCCAACTCATCAACTCGAACTCGACCTTTTCTCGCCCTCTTGGTCCCCGATGGCGATAACTCGAACACGAACGTATTAGCTGCAAATGCAAATGCCAACATTGCAAATCCTTTAACCGCAAGCGCCAACACAGACGCATTCGCTGCAAATGCCAACACCACCACAACTCGAACACGAATGCATTAGCCGTAAACACCAACGCTGCCAAAGTAACGCCACAAACGCATTAGCTGCAAAGGCAAACCCCACGCAAACGCCAACATCGCAAATGCAAACGCCGTCAACACAAACGCCAATGCCACCAAAGTAACCCCGTGAATGCCAATGTCAACATCGCAAACACATTTGCTGCAAACGCAAACCCTGCACAAATGCCAACATCACAAATGCAAACGCTGTCAACGCAACGCAGACGCATTCGCCGCAAACGCAAACGCCGCTGAAGTAACGCCACAAACGCAAACACGAATGCGAATACTGCTAATGCAACCTCTGCTAACCTAACAGATACACAAATGCCATGAATGCCGCTGATGCGATGCAACCATCACCAACACAAACACGCGAATGCCGCCAATGCCAAGACACCCAATTTCGACTGCCGCCAACATGGACACACGCAAATGCTGCGAATGCAATGCAACGCGATGCAACCATCGCCAACGCAAGCACACAAATGCAAATGTCGCCAACGTCAAGACAATTGCAACCACTGCCAACACGAACACACGCGAATGCAACACAACCAATGGACCAATTCGTGTGAACATGTGTCCGGGCTCATGGAGCCGGCACATTCTATTGTAGTAGTGTCTTTTGTAGTACATAGCAATGATAGTATGTTCGGAATTTGTTATTATGGGTACTCAGTACTGCGCAACACCGCATATGTTTGATGCGGTTTTATACCCGTACCCGTGAAGGGTATGGTGTCGGCGGGTACAGGTACGGTTATGGAAAACCATACCCATGGTATACCCATGAAATACCCTACAAGCACGTGACTGTCATGTGATGTTCGTTTCCTTTCATCTCTTTTGTTACCTCACGAAATAGGTATCTTTCTGGTTCTTTCTGTCTCGCATTTATGACTCCACATGACCCACATCAAGTTCAAGTACCCTACTATCTTGTTTGTAGGCATCTCGACATTGTGATTAGGCATGCATGACGACGTGCAGGTCTTACTTTTATTGCGTCAAAGTTATGACTTGATTCTTGTTTACAACGGCCTTTTTTGTTCATCTCTGTCTCACATTACTGTTACAGCTGACATAGTAGCATACTTGTAACAAGATAAAAGGACTCGATATGACGTGCAAATGTATCATCGCCCACTTGTTCTCGAAAACCTTCGCATGCCTCCCTTTTTCACTGGAACTGTTAAGGCTGCAGCGGGCCTTGGACTAGAGAGCTTGTGAGAACGAGGTCAAGCGGACCTAGCAAGCTATCAGAGGGAGAAGAGTGAGTAGTCACACTCGCTCTTCGATCTCTGAAGACACAAGTGCAATGGGGAATGTAGAGGCTATCAACAATCCACCCAGCACTGGTGTGCAGGACACAAGTTGGGAGGTTTAATATGAATGAGTATGGACAATTAAACCTTCCAAGTAGTGTAGCTTGTATACACAAGTGCAGAGGAATGAGACGGGTAGAGGATGGCTCAATTCCCTTGCAATAGTGCAGCTAAGGACATGCTTGCTTAATGCTCAAGCTTAAGTGGTATACACCTGCGCCTTTAAGCAGGTAGACTAGGTAGAGTCTTGAGGGAGAGAAGCTGAGCGAGCAACTGAAGACTCTGCACACAATTGATGAGAGGAGGTGGGATAGAATGTATGGTGATCCCTTATCCTCTAAGCAGACAGTGTGAAGAAGCTGCAAGTTGAGAATTAAGTCGAGCTTAGGGCTCAACTTTGTATCAATGCTTCTTATATACAGGAGGATCGTAATACTACTAGTATCGATCCTAGGATCTGGCACAATGCTGGGACACTGCCCACAAGTACAGTACACATCAGGGACGAGTCAGAACGAGTCAACAGACACAGCCTATAGTATAGGGATCCTCAGGTGATCCAGATATCCAAAGAAGAATGTACTATACTTGTACAGTGATCAGAACGGGTCAGGATGCGTATAGTAAAATTTTCACATATGCCTTATCTTGGGAATGCACCAGAGTCTGTCCGTGACAGGAACACCCAGGAGTTCTTCTTGCTCGCTTATCTCGAAAGAGTTCTCATGCTCTCATCTACCCACTTCGTGCGGTGCTCCTGACCTATAACCTTCACAATCACTGCAGTGAAGAACCTGTACCTTTCCAAAGGCATTGCGCTATGTGTCGTGCGGGCAACATCAGGGAAAGCCTCCTGCACTAGTGAGAGGTAATTGGCTCTAGTGAATACTAGCAAGCACTAGCGAGAGATAATTGACACCTTTGCTGAGAAAATTACATCCTTATCTGATAATTATCTCTCGCTAGTGCAGATTAGCCCGAGAGGTTTTCCCTGATGAATGCAAGAGCTGATCTGGGAAGACTTGGCCGAAGTGTTGCCTGCACTAGAGAACATCTTTGTAGAAGGGCATGAGCTATTGGGAGCTGTGGAGGAGGCCATTGTCTCCTTCATTGCCACACGGCAAATCTCTGGTCTTTTTTTTTTTTTTTTTNNNNTTTTTTTTTTTTTTTGGTGAGAAAGGCAAATATATTGCGAAAACAGTCACAGGTCAGTCACAACTATCTAGAGTCTGGGTTATGTCCATGTAGGGTTCGGGTAGGTAATAGGAAAACACAGTCCGTTGAGTAGTAGGTGTGGTGTATAGAGAACGAATCAAGGTGGGTCAGGCCGTGGTAGTGGATGGGAGAAGGCCTTACCTCGTGAAAGCAAAGTTGCGAAAGCGAGTCCACCTGTGAAGGAAGACTTCAACTCATCGGTGGAGCGTGTGCCAATCAGATCAGCTTTGAGTTCCTAGTCTCGATCACAGTCCTCGAGGTAGTGTTCCAGACCCCACAAGGCATTGCAACCCGGCGTCAGGCATGTGCAAATGTCTGGGGCATTAGTCCAGAACTGTACTGAGTACTTGCCGTGAAAGGCATGTCCTGTGTAGTGTTGGGGAAGTTTGGTCTCAAACCAATCCAAACTCAGTTTCAAACCGAACCAAACCAGAAGTTTGGGTTTGGGTTTGGCCATTTCTGTGGGAAACCAAACGGTTTGGCTTCTGGTTTGGGAAATTTGAAAGTTTGGTAAACGGTTTCAAACTTGGTTTAAACCAAACTGATTATATGAATTTAAAAGTTATCAGATCCCTTAGAAAATTTAACTGGACTATCTTTAGGTATAGAAAATAGTGCAGTTAAATTTTCAAGCCAATCTGATAAGTTTTAAACCTTTATTTTGCATATCAATTTTGCAGACTAAACAGATAACTAATATTATTGGTTACTGATATGCAAAATGAAGGGTTAAAAGTCATCCAATTACTTAGAAAACTTATACACACCATGTCCTATACAAAGAGATAGTATGTCTATATTTTCTAAGTAATCTGATAACTTTAAGACCTTTATTTTGCAAGTCAGTTTAGTTTGGTTTCAACTTGATTTGTGACAGTTTTAAGGTTATAAAGCTATCAGATTGCTTAGTAAATCTAGGTACACTATCTCTTGGTATAGTATATGCTGCCTTTGAGTTCTATAAGCAATCCAATAACCTTTAAACCCTTATTTTGCATGTTGATAACCAATAAGATTAGATAT
>QFEY01001874.1:0-20851 GCA_003316435.1 Russula virescens | reverse complement strand
GCAAAGGCACCAATCCTGAGGGATGTACCATTGATCCTCATGCCAAAAAGTCTTGAAGCCACTCGATTGTGCCACTGAAGACCTGAATAAAGTAGGGGGTGTGTCGTCAGTGCCAGGGGACTTACCTGTCCTCCTTGAAGAACTTGTCACCATTGAACTTGCCAATGTAATTGCGAACGTTGAGGCTAAGGCAAGGGCACCTGCCCATATTGACGCGCAGTAGTCAGGGGGAATGCCACCGACCACGAAGGTCACACCTGTCTCTGCCGAAGGCACCACCGGCGTCAAACCCATTGGCGCAACTGAGAGAGCTGCAGCCGCAGAGCTTGAGGCGTTGGAGCCTTGGACAGGGGACGAGGACGAGTGCAGACTCAACACAGCACCGCACCGAGACGCCATGGCAAGAGGTCCTGGCAGAGGGTAGCTGCCAATGAGCCTCGCCGACAGGAGAGGGTGAGCATACGCGCGATGCAGTGCGGTGACTGGACCCGACCGATTGCAAGCACACACCGCCAGCGCAAATCGGCCCGACCGAGCCCAAATGCACCTTGCCAATGCCAAGGGACTCCGACGAGGCATGGCCCCGATTCGGCAGCGAGAGACGAAGCGGGAGATGATGAGCACGGGCTCGAACCACCATCGGCAGAGGCCCTGACCAAGCATGAGCGTGGGCACATCTTGTTGCCACATGGGAGGCCACAACTGGGCGCATCGACTGTCCTGGAGGCAAGGGCCACTTGCAAGGCCAAGAAGGTGCCGCCATGGAAGGCAACACACGGAGCGACGAGGCCTTTTGAGGCCGGAACATCAAGTGCACCCGGCAAGGTCAACTGCCCAAGGAGACAGGCCTGTTTGCACAAAATACAAGTCAGTACGGGGGCATCACTCATGAAACCGGCCACTCACCTTTCCCTGGGCCCCCTGTTGTTTTGGGTTACTGGCTGCTGGACACAGTCGAATGTGAGCACAGGCACAACACACCCAAACGCACAAGTGCATACGTGGGGCACTGCCCAAAGGGTGCCCGACTGGTCGCAGCACAACGCACGAGTGAACGCCTGAGACGCCATGGTAAGAGGTCCTGGCAGAGGGCAGCTACCAACGAGCCTCGCCGACAGGAGAGGGTGAGCATACGCGACACGCAGTGCAGCGACTGGACCCGACCGATTGCGAGCGCACGCCGCCAGCGCAAATCGGACCGACCGAACCCAAATGCGCCTTGCCAATGCCAATGGACCTGATGAGGCATCCCTGACTCGGCAGCGAGAGACAAAGCGGGAGATGACAAGCACGGGCCCGAACCACCATTGGGAGTGGCCCTGAGGAAGCGCGAGCATGGGCACATCTTGTCGCCACGCAGGAGGCCGCAACTGGGTGCATCGACTGTCCTGGAGGCAAGGGCCACTTGCAAGGCCAAGAAGGTGCTGCCATGGAAGGCAACACACGGAGCAACGAGGCCTTTTGAGGCCAGAACATCGAGTGCGCCCGGCAAGGTCGACTGCCCAAGGAGACAGGCCTGTTTGCACCAAATACAAGTCAGTATGGCAGCATCACTCATGAAACCGGCCACTCACCTTTCCCTGGGCCCCCTGTTGTTTTGGGTTACCGGCTGCTGTCATCGATGTCGCTGTTTGGGGCCGAGCTTGGCCTATCAAGTTGGGAAGGCTACATCGAGCGTACAAGGTGTACGCACAGCGCGGCCTCCATTGAGGCCGTCACACGCGGCATCACTGTTCCAAGGACAAGTTGTTGTCATTGTCACCATTGTCTTGAGCTGAGCTGTTGCACTGCTAGCCAGGTTATCGACGAGGTATCGCTCTGTTGACTGCATCACATGTCTGTCACACTGCCGTCACACTGGTCCTCGCCTTATGACCATATAAAGAAACTGCTCGAGCTGCTCGAGCCCTGCTCATGAGCAGCTTAGTGACCAACCAGCTCGGCTCAGCTCAAAAGCTGGCTCAGCTCGGCTCACGAGCAGCTTCCGAGCCGAGCCGTGGCAGCACTAGGTCAACCCATTAGACCCCCTTTTTTGGATCAAGGTTGGGGTCCAAGGTCAACCCATTATAGGTCATTGACACCGATGCTGCCAATAGGTTGGGTACTGGTCAACCCATCATCACTCCGTCATCCGTCTGACCTCCATCTAGTTTTGACTGAGCCACCAGTAACTCTGCCAGTCCACCGATGTGGCCCACCAATGCACCACTCCAGCACCTCTGTCTGCATGATTGTCCAGCCCAATTTCTGAGTGATTTGCATTCACTGTCCGTCAGTGATGATTCTGTATTATTAAGCAGCCCACAGAAGAACTTCATGACCCTTTGCGGTGTGACCTTGTAAAGGAGATTACTCAGATTAGTGAGGTTATCAAAGCAAGTTCACTACAGAAGGTTGGTGTCACCACAGGTCTAAGTCATCAGACAAGATGGATCACCGCAGATAAACCTGCTGTGGGGTCCAGTGTCCCAACAATAGGGGTGCGCACCGTACCGTAACGGCATACGGCCGTAGATATACGGTGTGCCTATGGTTATGGTCACGCCGTATCCGTAGCTGTAGGCAATGTTTTGAGACTCTCACGGTACGGACGGCCATAAAAATGGCCGAATACGGCCATATACGGCCATACAGGTAATTTAAGTGTGAGAAAGAACAGTAAGGGCAGGGGCCGAAGTGTCCGCGTGGCCCAAAATATTGACGGTGGCAACAGTGGCTAGCAAAACAAGACAACGATGGGCATGAGGGAAGGTAGGTGGCCGCTTTCGATGGTGGTGCTGCCAAACTGATTTGTATTTGGTGCGAATAGGCAATTGACCATGCCTAGCACCCTTGCTCTTCTGGCCTCAAAAGGCCTCGTTCACTGGCACGGTTGCTCTACCAGCCTCAATAGGCCTCATCATCCTGTGTGCCGCCTTCCATGGCGGCTTCTTTCTGGGTTTGCAAGTGCCCAGTCCATCCAAGGTGGTCGACGCGCCCTCCGGCAGCGTCTCTCGTGGTGGCAGGGTGCGCTCTGTCGCACCCTCTCTCGACGGTCGTGGCGGCTCGAGCGTTCGCTCGCCGTCCCTTGGGCACTCTTGTGGCCCCAAGGCATTCTCGCCTTCTCGCCTGGTCGGTATGGCTCTCAGCGGCAGCAGCGGTGCCTCGAGCATCGGCTCGCGCTCGTTCGGGTCGCGTCGCCGCGCCTTGTTGCGCGCGCGCTCACCCTCTCTCGTGTCGAGTCGCTGCGTCGCGTCACGCGCACGCCCGCCTTCTCCTGGTTCGCCTTGCAGTGCGGTGTCACACGTGCTCACATTGCCTTGCGGCGGCAGTGGCTCAGGCACTTGCTCGCCCTTGGCCGAGTCGCTTTGTGGCGTCGTTTCGGGATTGCGCCACGCCACTCCCTCTGCCCAGGGTTCCAACGCTCTGGGCTCGGTGGTAGCGGCTTCTTGAGTCGTGCCAATGAGTTCGGCGCCGGCAGTGCCCTCAGTGGGGACAGGTGCGACTTTCGCAGTCGGTGGCACTCCCCCTGACTCCTGCGCATCAGTGCGAGCAGGTTCTGTCACCCTTCGAGCAATACTGACACCACTGTGCAGGCTTCCAAATCGGGGGTAAGAGTGCCCGTGTTGGGCCAGGGTTCCGAGCATGTGTGGCCCCCCTCGTCGATGACAGGTCTCTGTGCCTGGTGCATGCGGACATGGGCCTTCAGGATAATGACAGCTTGCTCCAGGACAACGGAGCTTCGTGATTTCGGGTCGGGAAGGTTGGGTGCGCGCCCATGTGGGACTCCAAGGGTCAACTCACCCTCCAGTTCACGTCCCTGCAACTGGGCATTGAGCCACATCGCTCGCTGCAGTGGCTTGCCCCAGGGCGACTCCAACAGCTCCCCCTCAATGATGGAGCCTTGAATCTGCTCGAGCACAAACATTTCAGGTGGTTCCACGGCCTCCTCTGGCAGCAGTGGGTCATATGGCAGCACCTGACCTGATGCTGTGCATTGGCTGTGCACTTTGGGATAATGCAGATCGTCGGGGGCAAGATCGCACTGGCCCTAATAGATCGGAATGGAAGATCAAAATGGAGGATCCGAAATGGAATGGAGGAGTATTGTCATAATGAAATACGGCCATACTACGGCCGTGTACGGCCGTGATGCTACGGTCAATACGGCACAAGCCCGTACCGTAGCCGTACCGTAAGGTGTCCAGCGAGAGGGCCTACGGTACGGTAGCCATACCACATTATGGCCATACCGTAGCCATATGTACGGCGACGGCGCACAGCCCTACCCAACAAGCAGAGGTACAAATGCACAATGAAAAGCAGTGCAAGATGTGAGTGAATCACACTTCCCAATTTGGGGATTAACTCAACACCTGTGTTTTCTGTGCTTACAGATCATAAAACTGTGCAAACATGCATTCGCACAACTTAAGGATGCAGAAACTTTGGCATTGACCAACATAAGCGAACTTGTGCCCATTTCCAACTCCTCTCTTGGGTTTGCAGTCACTGATGACCAACTTATGGTCGTTGAGGGTGAGTCAAAGGCACCCTGTTCCAACAAAAGCTCACCAGGCCCTAATGTGCTTGTCAGTGGTTACAATGTACGAGAAAGGCACTGCAAAAAGGGCGAAGCACACATGGACACTATCTGCTACGTCCATTGGTGCTTTGTCCTATATCGCCATAAGGTGCTTTCAACACTCTTGCCTACAACAATTTCATGCTGTGGAGTGTGCAAACACCCACACCAAGCAATTCATTCTTCTTCCACCATCTGTATTCCTTTGCCTTATTCCTCAGAACTCATTTTGACAATCCTCACTTGGTCATATTATTGAACTCCATCCTGGACCATTCTGGACATATTCCAAGTGCTGCTAACTGAAAAGGAAGTCATTCTCACAGCAGTCAAAGCTCTAATGAAACCATCCTGCAAGAATCGAGTCAAAACGAATGCTGGTGTAGAAGGTGGGGATGATTAACATCCCTTAGACAGGGGAGACAGAATTGCACCTAGTCTTTCTTTATTAGACATACATTTTCTCGCAATTGTGCACTTCTCCTTTGTGTGTGTGAACTCACTCATGTCAGCACCATGCACCATCTTCCATGGTAACAAACTTTCCCTCTCTCTTTCCCTGACTTTCTTAGCTCATTCCTCATCTTCTGGAAAGAGAATTTGTGCCGTGAGGCCTGATCCGACATGTTTTGATTCTTATTGTGTTCGACATCTGAGGTACATGGCCACACAGGACATTCGGTCCGCCATGCCTGTCTCTCCTCTTCCCTTGTCTGACCTTCCTGAACTCGCATGCGTTTCTACGCTACAGAAGCTCAGTTGATAGTTACTGAGATGTAGTAGTTTTTTTTCCCAATTTTTCCCACTTTTCTGCATTTTTTTTGCACCCTGTAAGGTTGGGTACCAAAGTCAACCCATTAGGGGCAAAATCTCAGATGTCAGGTACCAAGTCAACCCATTAGACCCCGATTTGGGTCAATTTTGGTCAACCCATTAGGCCCCAAAATGCCCGAAATTGGACCCCAACCTTACCCAGAATTTTCAGGGGTCCTCGCCACGCCTTCTCCGGCGTATTCTGTCCGTCACGTGCTTTTTCCAACATCGCCACGGGCATATTGCTATCATACTTGCTCTTTACGCCAGTCTCCTTACTCGCAGCTTTTCGCGTGAATCATGCGTCGGTGTATTCTTTCTCCATCGGGTCTGCAGAGGACATCGGTCCTCGACTAGAGTCCTCAAGGTATGTGTCATGTACGATTGACATCCGACGTCAACTTGAAGTCCATCTGGATTACCGTGTTCGAGGAGCTTTCGCATACCATTCGTGTCCACCTTATGCCATGCAGCCGCCCAGTTATGCGCTGACAAGTATTTTCCTTTTGCCCGTCAGTCAGTCGGTCTCCTGATGCAGGCTCGGTCCTTTGGTATTGAATGAGCAAAATGGACAGTTTCACTTACCTTTTACTTTCGACGCGACCAGGACTTTATGCAGGACCTATATGCAGGATTCCGGGGATTGGTTGAGGGAGCGAGAGCCTGTTGGACTCTATTACGGTGAAGGTTCGTCGTTATTTTCCTTATCGTACGCCGCATCCCACTCATTCTACCCATTTAACGCCTCAGAAATGAGGAAACGCTACAAGTGGCTCGGCATGCTATTGATCAATAAACAATTCGGCTTGGATGTGCTACTTTGAATACGTGTGGGCATCGCATATAACGTTGTCCAGCCGTAGGCGCGAGAAGAGAAGAAAAGCATCGGACGAGCGGGGCCTCGGCACCCGGGTGCATGCTTCCTTGACGCTCAGCTAGAACATTCAAGGCCAGTGCGGAGGAAGAACTTTTCATGGAGGATATTATGACCGAACTCGAACACGACTACAGGAAGATGAACCGTTCGGGCTGTCGCGTCGAAGTACAGGCTCAACATGTACGTCGAGACAAGCTCTTTAATCTCTGGATCAAAACGAAGACTGAGCTTTACGAGGTCGGCTAAGAGTTCCTTCAACCAGAATGGCCGCTTCGCCCTCGTCACATCGGACCCCATCTCATGGAGTTCAAAAGCCTCTGGAATAAAGAGGACCGCTTGCGAAAGGTTTGGCGTTCCTCTTGCAAGCATTGTCCCAGTACATAGGGCTAACATGCGCCCCCCGTAGTTCTTCGAGCCACTTCCCTATTCTCCGCACTGACTACGAGAAAGTCGCGCCTGCAACGGTGGCGATGGTCGAGAGTCAGATATAGTTCACAGAGCTGGATCCAGAAGATGACCCGAACCAGGACGGCGCGGCCAGCAACGAGGAACCTCCACCTGCCGCGCTGCGCCTCATGCTCTTTGCCGACCACTTATCTTCCGTTACTACAAGCAAACCTTGTCATTCGTAGTATCATCGAGTCTGTCCGTCAAGGCGTCTGACACACATGGCGCCGAGTGTCTGCTGTGCAACACGGCCGTTCGCCACCCAGGCTGAGCTCAACATCTATGTCAATTGGTATCTCAGCCGAGAGGACACCCGTTCTGTGCAGGCCGACGGCGATGGAAGGGAGCGGAAGAAGGTCGAAGTAGGTGTGCGATGTCTCGAAGAGTTGTGAAAGGAGAGTATGGCCTGGGCCCCGGCCCCGGCCCCGGCCCTGGAGTCGAACACCCAAGCCACAGAAGTTCAGCGGAAAGATCCCGTTAGCACATATACATGTACAGTACTACATCCCACTTCTCTGCTTGAGACAGCCAATTCTGTTTCAAAATCGGATAGTGACTACTGAAGCAGTAAAGACGGGCAAGTCCAAGTCCACGTTAAGATGAAGGTCATGCAACCCCTCGGCTCAGTATTTTTGCCTGCCCTGGTGTATTGGTAACATGGGCAAAGCGTGCTCCTCACCCATCCCAGCGCTCTCATCCTAGTTCCTTCCCCCGTATCATCTTCGTCGTCCTCACCGCCTGGACGACTCCTCTCGCTCATCACGATACCCTAATCGGTACTGTGCATTTACTGAACAACCCAGTTCGTGGGGGTATCAGGTTCGTTGTGTAGTGGGAGCCATTTCGAACCTGACTCGCCTCGTTGGAGTCCCGACCGAGAGGTGAATTGGACCCTGAAAGCCGACGATATAGCCTCGAGATCTGCCGCGAAAGGTTATTCGGGATGGTGTCAGGGTTGATCTAGTAAGTGGAAATGGAATGGGGCGAGTTCGTACTGTATCCTCCGTCTCCGGTCGCATTGCTTTCGAGGTGGCAGGCGACGTATAAATTGAGGCCAAGCCCCAGAAAAATTGCCTGATGAAAGACCGCACGACGATGGGGCGGAACTGGAAGATCTTGTGCTAGGGATGAAGTATGTATTAGAAACACGAGAAGGGGAAGGAGATAGATATAGAGCACGAAGAATCGGGGAATGGATTACTGTAATTCACTTACATATCGCAGGAAGAAATGCACAGAGATGATAGACATCGGCGAGAAATTACGCCAGAACCATGTTCATTAGTACCCTCTTTGGAAGAGAATGCCGATCAAGAAGACAGCGGTATGTGTTAGAGCCCAGTTCACTCCTCCACACCAAAAGCAAAGCAGAAGATTCTGGTCGTGATTCCCAGGCAGAAAAAGGGCAATAATTTGTCAGTGAGTGGGCCGCATTCGTGATGCCGAGAAACGCAAGCAAGAGCGTGATGAGGAGCGTAAACGTGACAATGCAGTATTCAGGAGGAGAGAGACATCTTTTGGTTAGGTAGGATCTCAGAGGAAGCAAACGGGTTAGGTAATGGATTTGAAGGCTCACCAGTCTGATGGGGCTTGAAGTTGAAGCCTGGAAGAACATATGGTGGCCTCCATTATATAACGAGCATGGCACTAAGCATCGCTCGTTTGGTCGTTGGGTGTAACGTCGGGTTCGTGTCATGGGCGGGAGAAGCATTTCGTCCATTTCTTCGACGGAAGGATGAAATCACGATAAAGGGTGTTGGTCCTTGTCAGGCTGAGTCTTGTGTTGTGATATTGGAACTCGTACCAGCAGTCGACAGAAGCCATGTCGCCAGCGGCTGTGGCTGTGGAGACTGAAGATTCGGAGTCAGGACACACCGATTTATGAGGACGCAGAACCAGGAAAATGTGCGGTTAACGCCCCATCCCTCAATTCAAGGGCCGATTGACATTGGTAACCGGTGAAAATAATCCGGCCCGGCTGATTTTTCGGCATTAGGAACCTCCGGCCCGCTAGCTGCACAGGTTATGCCTTTATTGGTTATGCCTTTATTTACTACTAGGTCGTTTTCACCTCCTCAGGCCTCAGGGCTTCTCATTTGAAGTCACCAAGTCATCTCGTCGCGGCACTAGTCATTCTTCCAACAGCACTATTCTACGCCTTCCCGGCCTTATCATCTATTCTTCATGATGTGTGTATATTCAAAGATCTCTTAGTTGTGAAGACCGTCCGAATCCCGAAGCTGAAGACTACTCTGAAAACAATGACAGGAGCGAGAGAGAAGATAACGGAGTATTGTTCGGGTTGATTACGGTGACCTACTTAGAGACATCGGACAGAATTTTTGGAATAACATTGTTGTTCAGGATTTCAAAAACTCCTACACAGCCTCAGCGCTCAGATATAATACAACTTGCGCCCGTCTATTTCAGGCAATTTACCTCACCCTCGGACCTGGGTTCGGAGTATGCAACGAGGCTGCGTCTTTTCCCAAACTCTCTACCTACCACATCCTACTAGCTCGCCGACATTTCCTCACAGTAAACCAACTCCCCTTTCAAAGGCCGTATTTCTTCTCCGCTCTTGATATGGCGGAACTGTCAGGGTCCACTCGCCTTCGCGAGCTCTTCGAGTCTGCCTTACGGACCTATGAAAAGAAGGCCGGGGTCACATTGGCCGAACACCCACTCGCCATCCAACTCAAGAGTTGCGACACCGTCGAGTCCATCACTGCTGTTCTCCAAGGCCAAACGAAGGCCTTCAGTGAATCCAGAGGATGCGATAGAGTGATGAGATCTATCAAGAATACTGTATCAACTTTAGCCAAGCTTGGTACCACAGCCGCCCTTGCTGTTGACGTTGGCCTGGTACGTAAGCGGGCGCTAATAGCTTGTCCCACAACTCTGACGGTTTTACAGCCATTCCCACCAGTCAAAGCAATTCACGCCGGTCTCGCCATTCTCCTTGATGTATGTGCATACCATAATACAAATACGAATATCGTTGTGACATCCAATCAAACCAGGCGGCCAACGGCCTCATAGACAGCTATGACCCGCTTGTCGATTTGCTCGAATCCATCGAATATTTCCTTACTCGTCTCGGTATATATACAGAGATCCCTCCTACGCCGGAAATGGACGAAACTGTGGCAAAGATTATAGCGGAGTTGTTCTCCACGCTCGCTTCGGCAACAGGACAGCTCAAGCAAGGACGATCAAGTAAGTTAGTTCTCATCGCGCCAGCATGTTATCTTATAGAGCATATCGTAGTCAAATTTATGAAGAAAGGCTTTGGAGAGAAGGATGTCGAGGCGATCTTGCAGAGACTCGACCGTCTCACGCGAGATGAGGCCCGGACAACCGCAGCTGAGACTCTCAGGGTCGTGTATGGCCTCGTCCAAAATGTGACAGAGGTCATGAATGGTGAGTAATGCATTCTTTTTGACACTCACCTCGTTGAACATCTATAGATGGCAAGATTTCTATTGATGGTGTCCGGGAAGCCCTCGGTAAGTTTCGTTGGTGACACCGAACGAAATAGCACCGTTTTTGAATGAGCACTAGAAATTTTGCAAGAAGTAGCGAGCGCCAAGAACAAATCAAAACGTCAGTTATTTCGTAATATTACCATTACTGGCTGGAATCATCGAGACTGGTCGCAGGTGACAAGTTACGGCGTGATATTCAAAAATGGCTCTCTCCTCCCGATCCATGGAAAAATTATAACATTGCCCATGAATTGCGGCACAGTGGTACTGGGACATGGTTCATTCAGGGTGACATGCTCGCAGAATGGAAGGAATCCGGAGCAAGTTCACTCTTATGGATCCATGGGAAACGTAGGTCGTCACTTAGCGCTTACTCATTTTCAGACTCTGATGGCTTCTTCGGTCATAGCTGGCGCAGGGAAGAGTGTACTTTGGTATGTCAACTCTTCGGTATTCTCCTCTTGAGAACTTATGATGCTTCGCCAGTTCTGCGATCATTCAAGAGATCGAAGACATGCGGAAGTCCGGTCTTGCCTCACTGGCATTTTACTACCATGATTTTAGGGAGGATCAAAAGAGAGACATGCGCGGGCTCCTCTCCTCGGTGCTCTTCCAGCTTTGTGCCCAGTCCGATTCCTACCATGATATCCTTTCTGCTTTCTATTTGACACACCTTGATGGTGCACAAAATCCCAGCAACGATGAACTTCTCCGCTGTATGAAGGCGTTGCTAGATCTTCCAGGACAAGCTCCTGTATTTCTGATCATCGATGCCTTGGACGAATGCCCCGACAACTCCGCTATGCCATCCCCTCGCGAGGAAGTCCTAACGCTCGCAGAACATCTTATCGAGTCACGACTAAGGAATCTGCGCTTATGTGTCACCAGCCGACCTGAGATCGACATTAAACTTGTACTTGAGCCTTTAGCTTTTCGTTCCATCTCAATTCACGACGAGAGAGGACAACTGGAGGACATCGAGAATTATATCAAGTCTGTGGTGAACTCGGATCCGAAGAACCGAAGATGGAAACGGGAAGACAAGCAACTGGTTATCGATGCCCTAACGGAGCGCGCCAACGGCATGTAAGCAGACAATATTTGATTCGTCGGCGATCTCGCTCAGACCAATGATGTAGGTTCCGTTGGGTGTATTGTCAGCTCGTCTATCTTCGGGGCTGCCATCCGGGGCGTATTCGTCATGCGCTGGCCGAATTGCCAAAGACACTTGATGAGACATATGAGCGGACGTTGGGAGAGATCAAGGAGGCAGACTGGGAACTTGCCCACAGACTGCTTCAGTGTGTCGCCGTCGCTTCCAGGCCGCTTCGTGTCGAGGAGCTGGCGGAGTTTCTCGCGTTTGATTTCAACGAAGGACCCATTCCGAAACTCCGCGAGGATTGGCGCCTGGATGATCCCCTAGAAGCCGTGCTGTCAACGTGCTCCACCTTACTCTCCCTTGTCGATGACATTCATTTTTACCCTTCCCAATTCATTCAATTTTCCCATTTTTCAGTCAAAGAATTCCTGACATCTGCCCGGTTTTCCGAAAAATGTGACACTATTTCCCGTCGCTACTATGTTTCTATGGTACCTGCTCATACCATAGTGGCTCAAGCATGTCTGGGTATGCTATTGCACCTGGACGGAAAAATCACTCGTGACGGCTTGGCAAAATTCCCTTTAGCTCAATATGCTGCCCAGCACTGGTTTCAGCATGCCCGCTTAGAGGGTGTGTCGGAATATACAGAAGAAGGAATGAAGCAGCTGTTTGACCCAAGCAGACCACACCTTGCGGTTTGGGTCTGGATATACGACCCAATTTCGATGTTACAGAGAAGGACTGAAATTCCGTGGCCGCCCTCCGGAGCCCCCTTACATTATGCCTCTTTTTGCGGCTTACACACCGTTGTAAAGTTTTTGACCGTTGAGCGCACAGAGGACGTGGGTGCTCGTTCTGTAAATGACGAGTCAACACCTTTGCATCTGGCTTCAGAAAAGGGACATGAGGAAATTGCTCGTATCCTCATCCAGCACGGTGCTGATCTGTCAGGCCGGGACAAGGACGGGAGGACACCATTGCACCGGGCGTTGCAACGTGACTGTGTAGATGTCGCACGATACCTCATTAAACTAGGCGCCGACCCTACAGCCCGAGACAACCAGTGGTCGACACCGCTACATAATACATCCCAAGACAGCCTTGCACTACTCCTTATAGAGTACGGTGCCGACCCGACAGCCCGAACCAAAGACGGGTTGACACCACTACACAGCGCGACGCAATCTGGCCATGTGGGTGTTGCAAGGGTCCTCGTTGAACATGGCGCCGACATGACAGCCCGCAGGAACGACGACGGGTCGACGCCGCTGCATATCGCGTCGGCGTCTGGTCATGTGGACGTTGCAACATTCCTTGTTGAGCATGGCGCGGATGTGACGGCCCAGGGCGAAGACGGTTCGACACCGTTACATAGCGCATCGATGTCTGGCCATGTGGGTGTTACAAGGCTCCTCCTCAAACATCATGCAGACGCGACAGCTAGGAACAAAGGTGGTTCAACACCTCTGTATCTTGCGTTGCTAACCCGTCATGAGGATACTGCACGCATCCTCATCGAATACGCCGCCGATATGATAGCGCAGGACAAAGACGTTTCGCAACTGCTGTATTTGGCGTTGCGAACTGGTTGCCTGGACATCGTGCGAGTCCTCGTCGAGCACTGTGCCGGCGCGATGGCCTTGGATGTCGACAGGTCGACGCCGCTGCATTCGGCATCGCAAAATGGAAATACGGACATCGCACAGTTCCTCATCGAACACGGCGCCGACGCGACAGCCCGGGATAGTCAAGGGTCAACACCGCTGCATCGGGCGTCGCAATCTTATCTGAGTAATGTGAACCTCGCACGGTTCCTCGTCGAGCAGGGTGCCGACGTTGCATCCCGGGATAACCGTGGGTCAACCCCACTGCATCAGGCGTCCCAAATCGGACATGTGATGCTTGTGCAGCTCCTCATCGAGCTCGGCGCCGACGTGAATTCTCGGGACAACCACGGGTCTACACCGCTGCATCGGGCATCGCAATGCCCCCCGAAAAGCGTGGATCACATACAGCACCGCGCCGTGAAAATACCCCGCGACAGCGACGGGTCTGCACCGCTATATCTGGGGTCGCAATCGAATAAGGAAAATGTTGACGTCGCACGGTTCCTCGTAGAACATGGCGCCGATGCGACAGCTCTGGACGAGAACGGATCGACACCACTGCATCAGGCTTCGATGAATGGAAATTTAGGCCTCGCACGTTTCCTCGTCGAGCACGGCGCCAACGCCACGGCCCAGGACAAGCATGGGTCAACACCACTGCATCTAGTGTCATGGTCACGCCGGGAAGATGTGGACCTCGCACAATTCCTTGTCGAGCATGGCGCCGATGCGACAACCCAGGATAAAAGTGGGTCGACACCGCTGCATACAGCGTCACAAAATTGTTTGGTGGCACTCGCGCAGTTCCTTATCCAGCTTGGCGCTGATGCGACAACCCGGAACAATGACGGGTCGACACCGCTGCATCAAGCGTTGGGACATGAATTGGTATACGATTCGAACCAGCCAGGTAAAGTGCGGCGGAATCGAGTGAACCTTGTACACTTGCTTCTAGAACATGGTGCCGACGCAATGGCTCGGGACAAGAATGGATTGACACCACTGTATGCGGCATTGCAACACAGTAGTGAAGATTGTGCGGATATCGTACGCGCATTCGTCCAACATGGCGCAGACGTGACAGTCCCGGATAAGGATGGGTTGACACCGCTCCATCTAGCCTCGAAAAATGGCCACCTAGGCCTCGCGCGGTTCCTTGTCGAGCACAGCGCTGATGCGAGAGCGCATGACAAAACTGGGTGGACACCGCTACATTTGGCATTGCAAAATGGCCACATGGACCTCGCACTGTTCCTCATCGAGCACGGCGCCAATGTGACGGCCCAGAATGATGACGGGTCGACGCCTCTACATGAGGCGTTGCGACAGAATTCATCGGTGTATTACAATTCCACGACATACTTCTACCTCGTGCGGTTCCTCGTTGAATATGGCGCTGATGCGACAGCCCTGGACAAGGCTGGGTCAACACCGCTGCATCTGGCATTGCAAGGTGGTCACCTGAGCCTCGCCCAATTCTTCGTGGAGAATGGCGCCGACGCGGCAGCCCGGGATAAGGCTGGGTCAACACCGCTGCATCTCGCATCACGAGATGGCCACCTGAGCCTCGCACAATTCCTTGCCAAGCACGGCGCCGACGCGACGGCTCGGGACAACATTGGATCGACTCCGCTGCATGAGGCATCGCTCAATGGTCATCTTTACCTTGCGAGGTTCCTCGTTGAACATGGCGCCGCCGCGATGGTTTGGGACAACGATAAGTCGATACCACTGCATCGAGCATCGCAAGGTGGCCACTTGGACCTCGCACGGTTCCTTATCGAGCATGGTGCAGATACCACGGCTCAGGACAACATTGGGCGGACACCACTTCATCAGGCATTGCAACCAGGATGGGAAAATGTGAATCTTGTGAGGTTTCTCATCGAGCACGGCGCCGACACGGCAGCCCATACCAAGCACGGGTTAACGCCACTGCATCAGGCGTCACAACATGGCCATTTAAATCTTGCACAGTTTCTTGTTGAGCATGGCGCCGACGTGGCAGCCCGAGACAATGCCGGCTCGACACCACTGCATGAGGCGTCGCGAAGTTGTCACTTGCGCCTCGCACGATTCCTTGTCGAGCATGGTGCCGACGTGACAGCCCGAAGCAATGACGGCTCGACACCGCTGCATCATGCGCTGCAACTATATAGAGAAAATGTGGATCTTGCAAGGTTCTTGGTCGAGCAGGGTACCGATGCGACAGCCCGTGCCAACGACGGGTCTACACCGCTGCACCGGGCCTCACAACATGGCCATTTGGATCTCGCACAGTTCCTTGTCGAGCACGGTGCCGATGTGACAGCCCGAGATAATGCCGGCTCGACACCACTGCATGAGGCGTCGCGAAGTTGCCACTTGCGCCTCGCGCGGTTCCTTGTTGAGCACGGCGCCGACGTGACAGCCCGGGACAACGTTGGCTCAACACCACTGCATCATGCATCGCAACTAAATAAGGAGAGTATGGATTTTGCAAGGTTCCTGGTCGAGCAAGGTGCAGACGCGACAGCTCGTGCCGAGGATGGGTCGGCTCCACTGCATCAGGCCTCAAAACATGGCCACCTGAATCTCGCGCGATTCCTTGTCGAGCACGGCGCCGATGTGACAGTCCAGGACAATGCCGGCTCGACACCGCTGCATTATGCACCACAATCATATATGGAACATGTGGACCTTGCAAAGTTCCTCGTCGAGCAAGGTGCCGACGCGACAGCCCGTGCCAAGGATGGGTCAACACCGCTGCATCGAGCCTCACACTATGGTCACCCGGGTCTCTCACGATTCCTCGTTGAGCACGGCGCCGACGTGACAGCCCGGGACAATGTCGGCTCGACCCCGCTGCATGAGGCGTACAGATCGACGTCACTGCATTTGGCGTACATTGGGACGTCGATACCATCTCATCCGATATCGCAACCACCTTGGATAAATGTGGACCTTGTAAGGTTCCTTGTCGAGCAAGGTGCCGACGCGACAGCTCGCGCCGAGGATGGGTCAACGCCGTTGCATCGGGCCTCAAAATATGGTCACTTGCTCTTCGCACGATTCCTCATTGAGCACGGTGCTGACGCGACTGCCCGGGACAATGTCGGGTCGACACCGCTGCATGAGGCATATAAGTCCGTACCACTGCACTGGGTATTGCAAATGCGTCCGGAAAATGTCGACCTTGCAATGGTCCTTGTTGAACACGGTGCGGATGCGACAGCCCGGGAAGACAACGGCTCGACACCGTTGCATCAGGCGTCACGAACTGGTCGCGTCCACCTCTGTCGATTCCTCATCGAAAACGGTGCCGACGTGACATCCCTAGACAATGATGGGCTGACACCGCTGCATACTACCTCACAATATAGTCATGTAGGTATCGTACAGTTTCTCACTGACTAAAGTGCTGATGCAATCGCCCAGGACAAGGGTGACTCCACACTTCTGTATGGGGTGTCACAATGTAGTCATGTAGATGTCGCACAGCTCCTTGTCCAGAAAGGCGCCGACGCAACAGCTCGGGCTAAGGATGGGTCGACGCCATTGTATCTGGCGCGGCAACATGATCATGTGGATCTTGTACGGTTTCTCACTGAGCTTGGTGCTGATACCACAGCCCAGGCCATGACGTAAACCCAGCAGCCCGCATCAACATGAGTAAGATTTTATACCAGGTGTCACTAGCAGAAGGAACTCATTCCCTTGTTACTGTCATGCCTTGCAGGCTGCAGAATTACGTACGAACTTATATTTATGCTGAAGATGGTGTGGTAGATGATCAATAAAAACCGCAAAGAAATATATTCATGCTATTTTCTACGACTAAAGGTGCCCGGTGGCGCCATGCTTTGGCGGTCAAAAATAACTGTTCATAACTCTGCTATAATACAGCCAGATAGTGACTTCTGAAGCAGCAAAGTCAGGCAAGTCTAAGTCAAAGTCGAGACGTAGGTCATGTAGCCCTTCTGCTCAGTATCTTTGCCTGCCCTGGCGTATTGGTGACATGGGCTTAGCGTGGTCCTCACCCATCCACTTGTTCTCATCCTCACACCTTCCTCCGTCGTCCTCATTGCCCGAACAACACCTCTCACTCATCCCAAATATCACCAGCACCCACACGTACGTTACCCTGATTGGTCCTGTGCTTTGCGTGAACACCTCAAACCATAAAGTATCAGATTCATTGGGTAGTGGGAGCCATTTCCAACCAGACTCACCCTTCTCACTGGGGCTGCGACCAAGAGAGGACTTGGACCCTGAGAGAGGGCAATACAGCCTCGAGATCTGCCTCAAAAGGTTTTTCGGGATGGCGTCGGCTAGGTGGAGATGGGATGAGTTCGTGCCATATCCCCCGTCTCCGGTGATTCTTGGAAGAGAACGTGGGTCATATGGATTAAGGTGACAGCGGTAAGTGGTAGAGCCCAGTCCACTCCCCCACATCAAAAAACCAAAGTAGAAAATTCAGGTCACAATTCTCCCGCAGGAAAAGCACAATAATTTGTCAACCAGTGGGCGGCGTTTGTGAAGCTGAGAAACACAGGCAAGACCATGATGAGGAGCGTAAAGACAACGATGCATTGTTCAGGAATCAGGAGGAGAGACATCTTTTGGTTGGGTAGGATCTCAGAGGAACCAAACAGGTTGTGTAGGTAACTTTGAAGGCTCACAAGTCCGACGTTGGGTGTAGCTTATGGTTCGTGTCGTGGGCGGGAGGGGTATTTTGTCCGTTTCGAGGCAGGGACGAGATCACCATAAAGGGTATTGGCCTTGTCAAGTTCAGGCTGTGTTGCGATATCGGAGCTCGTGCTAGCAGTCGACAGAGGCAACGTCGCCAGCGGCTGTGAAAACTGGAGATTCAGGGTCTGAACATACCATAACCAGGTTGACTGTACCATCATGGGCGAAAACGTGCAGTTCGGTTGGTTAACAGGTGGTTTTGGTCATTCCCAATTCAAAGACCGATTGACCGCGCGATCAGTAACCCCTCTTAACTGTTAAAAATAATCGGGAGGAAACTGCGGTGGGTGATAACTCCCGATTTAAAGGCCGATTGACAGCGCGATCGGTAACCGGTAACCCCGTTAACGGGCGAATAACTGTCAGGTGAGCCGAGGTGACTTCAGCAAGGACTTCAGGAGAACTGTAAAATAGCGACTGATTTTCGGCCGTTGGGTCATCAATTTGAGCATTCAAAACAACCCAGAAGGAGGTATGTCAAATGGGGCCACGTCTCGCTAGATGACATGAATGGCAGGGTTATGCCGGCCGCCGGGTCACGGGTGGTCTTCACGCACTCGAGGTTTACCACTGGCAGTGCAATCACCGAGTCAGGCACTACTGGTAGCTCTTCCAACACCACCGTTCTGTGTCCCCCCTGCGTCATAATATCTGTATACTCTAAGATCTGCCAGCCGTGACGACCATCCGGCTATTCTGAAAACGAAGACAGGGGCGAGAGAGGACAACGGACTGTCCCGGCTGATTGCGGTGACATACTCGGAGACATCGGACGGAATTCTGGGGACGATATTGGTTGTTCGGAATCATAGGTTCGTTAAAAAAACTCTGACACAGCCTCAGCGCTCAAATTCAACCAGCGCCCGTCTATTTCAGGCAATTTACCTCGCCCTCGGACCTGCGTTTGCATACACAATATACCACGAGGCGGTGTCCTTACCCAAACTCTCTACCTACCACATCCTACCAGCTCGCCATCATTTCTTCACAGTAAATCAACTCCCCCCTCAAAGGCTGTAATTCTTCTCCACTCGTGATATGGCTGAATCATCAGGATCCACTCGCCTTCGCGAGCTCTTCGAGTCTGCCTTGCGGGCTTATCAAAACAAGCTCGGTGTCACATTGGCCGAACACCCACTCGCCATCCAACTCCAGAGTTGCAACACTGTCGAGTCCATCACTGCTGTTCTCCAAGGCCAAGCAAAGGCCTTCAGCGAACCCCGAGGATGCGATAGAGTATTGAGATCTATCAAGAATATTGTAGCAATTTTAGCCAAACTTGCTGCCACAGCCTCCCTTGCTGTTGACGTTGGCCTAGTACGTAATCGGGCGCTAATAGCTTGTCCCACAACCCTGACGGTTTTACAGCCACTCCCACCAGTCAAAGCAATTCACGCCAGTCTCGCCATTCTCCTTGATGTACGTGCATACTGTAGTACATATGGTGTTATGTTATCGTTGTGACATCCAAGTACATCAGGCGGCCAAGGGCGTCATAGCCAGCTATGACGCGCTCGTCGACTTGCTCGAGTCCATCGAACATTTCCTTGGTCGTCTCGGTATATATACAGAGATCCCTCCTACCCCGGCAATGGACGAAATTGTGGCCAAGATTATAGCGGAGTTGTTCTCTACGCTTGCTCTGGCGACAAGAGAGCTCAAACAGGGACGATCAGGTGAGTTAGTTCTCATCGCGCCGGCATGTTATCTTATGGAGAACATCGTAGTCAAATTTATGAAGAAAGGCTTTGGAGAGAAGGATGTCGAGGCGATCTTGCAGAGACTCGACCGTCTCACGCGAGATGAGGCCCGGACAACCGCGGCTGAGACTCTCAAGGTCGTGTATAGCCTCGTCCAGAATATGACAGAGGTCATGAATGGTGAGCAAATGAACTTTTCTTCACACTCACCTCGTTGAATATCTATAGATGGCAAGATTTCTATTGATGGTGTCCGGGAAACCCTCGGTAAGTTTCGTTGGTGACACCGAACATAATGGCACCGTTTTTGAATGAGCACTAGAAATCCTACATGAAATGGCGAGCGCCAAGAACAAATCGAAACGTCAGTTGTTTCATAACGTCCCCATGACTGACTGGAATCACCGAGACTGTCTGGCAGGTGACAAGTTACAGTGTGATATTCAAAAATGGCTCTCTCCTCCAGATCCATGGAAAAATTACAACATTGCCCATGAATCGCGGCACAGTGGTACTGGGACATGGTTCATTCAAGGCGACACGATCACAGAATGGACGAAGTCCGGAGCAAGTTCACTATTATGGATCCATGGGAAACGTAGGTCGCCACCCAGCACTTACTTATTTTCAGATGCTGATGGCTTTCCTCTGTCATAGCTGGCGCAGGGAAGAGTGTACTTTGGTATGTCAATTTTTTGATATTCTCTTCTTGAGAACTTACGATACTTGCAGTTCCACAATCATCCAAGAAATTGAAGTCATGCGGAAATCTGGTCTCGCATCACTGGCGTTTTACTACCATGACTTTAGGGAGGATCAAAAGAGAGACATCCGTGGGCTCCTCTCCTCGGTGCTCTTCCAGCTTTGTGCCCAGTCCGATTCCTACCATGATATCCTATCTGCTTTCTATTCTGCACACCTCAATGGTGCACAAAGTCCCACCAACGATGAACTTCTCCGCTGTATGAAGGAGGTGCTGGAACTACCGAGACAAGCTCCCGTGTTTCTGATCATCGATGCCTTGGACGAATGCCCCGACAACTCCGCTATGCCATCCCCTCGCGAGGAAGTCCTAACGCTCGCAGAACATCTTATCGAGTCACGACTTAGGAATCTACGCTTATGTGTCACCAGCCGACCTGAGATCGACATTAAACTTGTACTTGGGCCTTTAGCTTTTCGTTCCATCTCAATTCACGACGAGAGAGGACAACTGGAGGACATCGAGAATTATATCAAGTCTGTGGTGAACTCGGATCCGAAGAACCGAAGATGGAAACGGGAAGACAAGCAACTGGTTATCGATGCCCTAACGGAGCGTGCCAACGGCATGTAAGCAACCAATATTTGATTTGTTGGCGATCTCGCTCAGACCAATGATGTAGGTTCCGTTGGGTATATTGTCAGCTTGTCTATCTTCGGGGCTGCCACCCAGGGCGTATTCGTCATGCGCTGGCGGAATTGCCAAAGACACTTGATGGGACATATGAGCGGACGTTGGGAGAGATCAAGGAGGCAGACT
>QFEY01001872.1:7500-17475 GCA_003316435.1 Russula virescens | reverse complement strand
TACTGGTACACGGCATAAGCAAGAATAGGTAAGCGGAGAAAAAGGAAAAATAGGGTCGTAACATAGGGTCCTTTTGCGCCCGAATTTGCGCATCCCTACAATTTGCTCCACTTCCCACTCGCGTTCTCCATCAATCAAATCAGGTGGTGGTTGGGAGAAGTTTTCACCATGTTCTGGAGTCTCGCGATAAGGTGACAGGTACGAGGCATGAAAGACGTTGTGAATCTTCCATTGCGCCGGGAGCTTTAATTGGTAGGAAGTGGGTGATATGATGTGAGTGATGTGAAAGGGACCGTATCGTTTTGGGGCTAACTTCTTTGATGGGTGTGTTGTCCTTAAGTTTGTTGCGTCTAGCCAGACTTGGTCATTGAGTTGGTATGGTTTGAATTTTGTCTGTTTGATCAGCTGTCTCTGTGCTCATTCGATAGCCAAGACTACTTGAGTTCGGACGGCTGTGATCGCTCTGAGGTGGTCTTCGGTGGTCTTGAATTTTGCTCGATGTAACACCTGGTGTGCCTTAGGGAGGAAGCCCATGAGGACTTCATAAGGTGTCTGTTTGGTAGTGGCTGATGGACGGGAGTTTATGACATAGGTAATGACAGGTAGCCACTTTGCCCAATCAGACGTGTGAGCATTGCACAAGGTGCGTAGTATGGCTTCCATGGATTGGTTAGTTCGTTCTGATTGGCCGTCTGTTTGAGGGTGGTAGGCAGTGCTGATATTCTGTTTGATCCCCAGAATGTTGCATAGGTCTCGGAAGAGATCGGAAGTCACCCGTGGATCTCGATCTGAGATAATCTTTTCCGGGAGCCCGTAGTGCGGAAACACTCTTTCAGCATAGAGCTGGGCTAGCTCTAGTGACGTCATAGATTCCTTACAAGGTAGGAGGACAATGGCCTTGGAACAGTCATGATCAGTGATGGTGAGGATGGAATCAAAATCGTTCGATAGGGGTAGTTTCGTTACCCAATCAATAGACACCGTAGAAAAGGGCACTGCTCCAGGTTCAGGTGTGATAGGGAAAAGTGGGGGTCGGTTAGGATGAGTATTAGTCTTCGTAGATTGACAGGTGGCACAACCCTTCACATAGGCCCTGACAAAATCTTTCATTTTCGGCCACCAAAAGTCACGAGCGAGTGCGATAAGGGTTGCGGCTGCCCCAGAGTGTCCAGCCGTGGTCGAGTTGTGATAATGCCTGACTAACTTCCTTTTTAGTTCCTGGTCATCAGAGACTACAAGTTGTCCTTCTTTAGTCCAGTGATGGTCATCAGATGCGATGGTGTATGTTTCAGAAGTCTCAATAATTTCGGGGGTGTGTTTCACCTGGGCCTCGAGGACGTCCTCATGTAGCGGGAGGAGATCCAGGGCTTTGACAAATAAGTGTGAGGGAAGGGCTGTGACTCCTTCATTATCATCTTCTCCGGTTGGGTAATCCGGTCGCCGAGATAGTGCGTCCGCTCGGTTCTGGGTTCCCGGTTTGTGTACTATGCAGAAGTTGTAGCGCGAAAGCATGTTAATCCCTCTGGCGACGCATCGGTTTATTTTCTGCGGGTGTCGGTAGTATGCTAAGTTTGCATGATCCGAGAAGACTGTGACTGGAATTTCAGTATGCGTGAGAATCGGTTGCCAATGTTCAAGGCTGAAAACAAGTGCTGTAAACTCTCGGTCCCACACATCGTAGTTCCGTTCAGCTTCATTGAGGGTCTTTGAGGCAAAACCGATGGCTCTCCGTTTGCCCTGGTTATCCCGTTGGAACAACACTGCGCCGAGAGCAAATTGCGAAGCGTCAACTTCCAACTCGTAAGGTCGTGTTGGATCTGGGGCATTGAGCTCTGGATCGTCGCATACTCGATCTATAAGTTCGTCCAGCGAGGCGCGGGCTTCATCGGTCCACTCGAATTTACGTCCTTTCTTGGTTAGAGCTGTAAGGGGGCGAGCGAGCTTCGCGAAGTTGCGAATGAAGGGCCGCTGGTACCCGAGGACTCCGAGGACTTGTCGAACTTCCTTGACCGAGTGAAGCTCTTGCGGCCAGCTTTGGAGTCCAGAGATTTTTGTTGGATCAATACAGGCGACACCGTCCTTCACCACATATCCGAGGAACTCGACGAATGGTTGTTCAAATGAGCATTTAGAGACTTTGAGAAAATAGGAGTGCTGCGCAAGAGTGTCAAGAAATTTGTGTACGATTTTTCGGTGCAGATTGTATCCTTCTGGCGTGGCGTCAGTTCCGATACACACGTCATCCATGAAATTGGCGAAGTATTCCGGGTACTTTTGTTTGAGGCGTCGGAGATCTCAATTCATCGCTCGTTGGAAGACTAAGGGTGCGTTTTTCAGTCCGAAAGTCATGACTTTAGGGATATATGATCCGATAGGTGTCTTAAAGGCGGCTTTGCGTCTGTCTTTTGGGTCAATTAGGATGTTATGATACCCATCTTTGATGTCAAACTTTGAAAAGAGTCTCTTTCCTTTCAGCTTGTCTAGTTCGGTCCTTGTATCGGGCATATAGTATTTGTCGTCGACCGTGATGTCGTTCAGTTTTCGATAGTCGATGACCATGCGGAGATCTTCTCCCTCTTTCTTTTCAATGAAGAAAACCGGGGACTGAAATTCCGACGGTCCCTCTTCGAGCTGACCCTTGTCTAGACCGTCTCGGATTTTATTTTGTAGTACTTCGGTTTCTCGTTTGTTTAGAGGGTAGACCTTGCAGTCTAAATGATCTGGTGCCCCTTCCTTCAAAGTAATCGTGAAATTTTCGGGTCTATTCGGGGGAAAACGAGCTGCGAGGGTTTGATCAAAGACTTTTGCGTGGTGTTGGTACTCTTCGGGTAAAGTCGCTTCAGTCAGGTGGTCACGTGTTCTGTGGGCTTGCGTGGCCCATTGCTGAGCGAAAGAGGTCCGTTTGACATATATTGCTTCGTCGTCTCTGGGGAATCCACAAGCTTGCAGCGCTTTTAATTGGAATCTTTTCAACCACCTCTTGGCTCTGTCCCATTGAGTGAGCTTTAGACCCCATTTCCCAGCAATTCGTCCTGTGATCCAGTCCACTCTAGGGTTGAACGCTCGCAAGAATGAGTATCCGAGGATGGCTCTGTCGCTTCCGAGGTCCGCGACATAGAATCGTAAGTCTCGTTTCTGGGTTCCAAGTCTGACTTCAATGTTTGCGTAGGAGGTTACGACTCCCGCTGAGTTTCGAGTTCCATCGATGTTTAACACTTTTACTGGTTCGGCCAGTGTTTTTAAGTGTACTTGTAGCCTTTCGGCCGTCTTTGGGTCTAGAAAATTATGGCTAGCGCCGCTATCTAACAGCGCTCTTTCGACCTTGCACATAGGTTTGAAGAAAAAGGGTACATGAATTCCAGATTTCGTCTTCCTAATGTACATTGTGCTTACTTCACCCTCAGGTTCAGTCGCTATCCGTCAGGCTTTCAAAAATCCTTCTCTTTTGTTTCCGAGTCTGACCCTTTGCCTATGAGCTTCTCTAACAGTTTCTCCCGTTTCTCCTTGGTCATGGCTCTGATGGTCGCGTGGATGTCAGAGACAGTCGCTTTATACTTCGGTGGCGGGTCCTCCTTGTCCTCTTCTTTTATTTCGACGACGCGGGCTCGGGCCGGTGAGTCAGTCTTCCTCTCGTTGGACTGTTTAATTTTCTTCTTTTCCGGACAATCACGAGCCATGTGACCGTCTTTTCGGCAAAAGAAACACCCTCCGTGTTTGCATAGTTTCTCGCGCTCGTCATTTGTCAGTTTTGTGAGTTTCGCCGAGTCGACCTGCATTCGGTCGTCTTCTCGGATTTCATCTCTGTTTCTGGCACGGGAGCCGTTAGTTTTAGGGGCTTCTTTTGCAAGTTGCAGGGCTGCCTGCCAGCGGGCTTCACGGGTACTCTGATTAGGATTTCCGCCGCGGCCTCCGATCTCAGCTTTTACTATCTTTTGGTGGCGTAGTTGGCGATGAGCTTCGCCTTGCCATTGATCCAAATTAACAGGCCAATGTTCCAGTGCATAGATTCGAGCGACTAGGCCTCACGGAAGGCCATCCCGAAAGGCCTTGAGGGTCCCTACATCAGTGCGAGTCATTCCAGCCTGAGCGATAAGGTTTTCGAACTTCGCAATGTAAGTGTCTATCTCTTCTCCTTTGAGGTCTAGAGTTGCTAACTCGGCGGCTGCTCTTTCCATGGCTGCCGAGTCAGCGAATGAAGATTCAAAGTCGGCTCGGAAATGTATCCATAGGGCTTCATCGTCTTGTGAATATCTGTTGTTGTCCATATCGTCGGCGAGTTGGCGGACTCGGTTAGTTGCCCAATCGTTGACATTCGGTCCACAGATTCGCCCAAGACAAGTGAGAACTCGATAATACGGGCTCGCCATTCGCGGATGTTGATCATTCATCATCCAATAAAGGATGAACTCCCGGATGAAATCCTGAGCTTTGGAGCGATCCCCAGTAAAGAACGCAGGTGGGTCTCCCTCTAGTTTATTTCCCATGTCTTTTTTCTCAGTATTTTCGACTCTTCCAGGTTCAGGTAATGGCTGGTGTGGTGGCGGGACTGGCCCCGGATTGTCATCTCGGGGTGGCGGGTTCACGCTGAGGTCCAGGGCCCTTCTGACCAAGAGCGCTTCCTCGGATTCAGTCATCGGGCGGATAACGGGTTGGGGGACAACTGCAGGTAGGTAATGTTCTCGGGGTTGCGGCGAGTCGGTGGGATCAGCGATATCTTGGAAAATTGGAGCGTCGGCCAGATCGTCGGTCAAGTCCTGAACTTGGATAGTCAGAACTATGGGATCGGTGTACTCAAGGTTTTCCTCCTCGGGTGGGGGAACTGGCGGAGAAGACTGTTCAGTTGGGGGTTCTCAGTGCGCGAGGCGATTGTTTGGGTGTAACGGGTGGTTGGAGGGCCAATATCCTAGTCCCTCTTGTTTGGCTTTTTCTTGAGTAAAAGCTGCGCTTTGTCGAGTGCTATAGTATGCCACGTTCCCTCTTCTTATCAGGATGTACCAAGTATCGTTAATGAATTCGACTGGTATAGCTTTCTGCCCTTTTGCGATATAATATCCCAGATTCTCGACGTGAGATAGCCAAAGGTTCTGAGGGACAAAGGGGAGGTCGGGTTGAGCGCGAACAGGCGCTGTGATGTAAAGTTTCTCGTCGTCAGGGAATCGAGCAGTAAGGAGTTCTGGCAGGTCTTGCCTGGACATATACTTTTGTGTAGGCACAAAGTGAGAAAAAGGAAGCTTGTGTTAATGATATGGCCTTGTCTGGGGCCTTACTTGCGATAGCAAGCCTAGTGAGGTATGAGTCGTCAGTAGGTTTCCGAGTAAAGTCGTGTCGTGCCTGATTAGGGAAGTACCTGGCCCGGACAGGACCGGAGCGTGGTGCGACTCTGAAGTTGATTGCTTATAGTCCAATCAATAGACTCCGAGCGGCTTGTAACTAAATACAAGTCCAAAAGTGAATGCTAGTGAGTAGAGGAGGGCCTTCAGAGGTGCACAAGAGTGTTGGTGAGACAATAGCGTGTATTACGAAATAACACAAGCTTAAGGCTTGGAGTAAATACAGGCGTCTCTTTATATACTACTGTAAACCTTCCGGAAGGTTCCAAAACATACATCGATGAGTCAGCGATCAGTAATCAGAGGAGAACGGTGGGTAATCAGCAAGTCAACGATCAGTAATCAGAGGAGAATGGTGAGTAATCAGCAAGTCAACGATCAGTAATCAAAGGAGAACAGTGAGTAAGCAAAACGGGTCAGTGATCGGTAAGCAATGAGAAAGCGACAGAGAAGGTACAGCAGTTCATCAAGCAGTAATCTTACACAGAGTCACGAGATCAGACACAGGACACGTAACACCACTCGAGGAAAGTGATCTGTGGTGAACAATCAATGGAGCTGGAATTCGCCCACCTCCAAGCCAAGAAGGGAATGAAAGTGTTGCACTATCTACCATCACTGGATGTCGATTACAGGTGAGAAGGTGCTGACGGCCCTCCGATCCTTAAATGCCTCCTCGCCAGGCTTCTCTGGTGTCACTTACCACATGCTTCGATGGCTTCACATGACTTTCCCCAACTGGCTCCCTGACCTGTACAATGCCTGTCTCACAACTAACGTTGCACCATGGTCGGTTGCCAAAGTTGTGGCCATTCCGAAGCCTGGTAAACCTAACTACAGTCTCCCTAAAGCCCATCGCCCTATCTCCCTATTAGACTGCACTGGCAAAGTCCTGGAGAAAGTCCTTGCAACACACCTATCTCAACATGTGACCTCCCATCACATCTTTGGCACCCACCAATTTGCTCAACGTCACCACTCTGCTGTGGACGCTGCTGTTCATCTGCACCACCTTGCCTCTAGTGCACTATATAATAGTCGCATAGGCTGTGTGATTCTCTTTGACATCTCAGGCTTTTTCGACAGTTTATCCCCTCCCACCCTTCACTGCACCCTCCTTCACCTCAGCATTGATCCTCACCTTGCTGACTGGGTCTTGACCTGGCTCACTACTCGATCTGCCCAGCTGTGCCTGCCTAGGCACACCTCTGACCCACTTTCCCTCTCTTATGGTGTTCCACAGGGATCCCCTCTGTCCCCCATTTTATCTGCATTCTATACCGCCCCTCTCCTCCAGGAGGCTGCCACATGGAACATGGGCTCGTTGTCCCTTTATATGGATGATGGCACCATCTTTGTCTCAGCCCCTACCTTTGCATCTGCCACAGCTGCTGCAGCACACCTCCTTGTGAAAGTCCTTGACTGGCTCACCAACTTTGGGCTTCATGTGGAGCATGACAAAACTGAGATCATGTTCTTTCACCCCCGCTCCCCCTCCACTCGCCTTTATGGCAACTGCCCTTCCCTCATTCACTTTTATCATACACGATACCCTTCTCCCACTCTCTCCCTATGCCCCTCCACCACACTGCAATACCTCGGGGTATTCTTTACACCTTGCCTTAGTTGGGATGCCCATGTTCGCATCCTCTCCACTCACACTCGCTCCACTATCCATTCTTTGGGTGTTTTGGGTTCTTCTGTCAGAGGAATCCAACTCCCAGACTGGCGTCGCATTTTCAATGCTGTCCTTATACCTACCCTTACCTATGGTGCCACTGTCTGGTTCACTGGCATTCGCCAAAAAAGGTTAGTGAATATGCTACAGATGGCCCAGAATGAGGCTTGTTGCAAGTTGGGCGGGGTATTTCGCACTACCCCTACTGCACTAGTGACAAACCTTGTTTGCATTCCCCCAGTGGAGCTATGCCTTCAGAAGCATCTTCGACAGGCATATGTGCATACCTTCCGTCTTCCGTCTTCCCACCCTCTCTCCCAACCTCGCCTTCTACCCCACTCCATCATTCCCCCAATCCTACCTCTTCCCACATTTGACTTTCCCATTTACGTTCCACCTCCCCACCCCTCCGTCCTCTCTTGGATTTCACCGTTCTGTACCTTTTCTACTTCCCCTTCTTCTTCTGCAAGGACTACTCTTCGCTCTTTAACCGGCCCTAAGCTGGTTCTTTTTTCCACAGTTCATTGGCCATCTTCTACTTTACTTGGTTTCTACGGTTACTTTATGGATGGTCACTTAGTTTTCTCGGACTACTGCATGGGTTCTTCTCACCGGTCTTGTCTTCTCCTTGCCCTGGTTGCTGGCCTTCGACGACTCCTTACCTCGGGATCCCCCCTGATCCTTCCCTTCCTCTACTGTGACTTCTCCCTGCCCACTTACTACAACTTGCTGCGCCCCTCCTCTTTCCTGCCCGCTGCCCAGGCACTTGGTAATGTCATGCTTGATCTCCCTCGGGGATCTAAGCTGACAGGTTACTGCTTCAAGAAGCCCTGGCGCTGGCACAGACACAGGTGGCACCTGCCCTCCTTCCATATTTTTGCTCAACTTCGTGCCACTCTCCCCGACCCTGTCACTTCTACCCCACTTTCCATCCTCCATGACAAATGGGCAGAGTCCTTTACCCCCCCTCCACACACTGACATGTGGCGCCAGTTTGTTCCCCTTTGTGAACCACCGAGCACCCACCTCCACCCATGGACACATGTGGTCTTACGCATCGCTCAACATCCTGTTCAATGCACTGCCTTCCAACTTTCCATGGGTCATGCATTCCACTCCACATATTCCCAATGCTTCTGACAGGGCACTGACAACGTCTTGACCTGCCCTGAACCAGGTTGCAGTCACCTATGGATGCTGTCCCATTACATCCATGACTGTGACCGCGATTGGGAGGTGAAGCACTTGCTGATAGGCGATGCCCCTTCTATTCCTGACCTATTCTCTTCTGTGACCGGTGCCCATAAGCTATCTAACCTTCTACATGTTACACATGCATTCGCCTGCCCACTTCCTCAACCTGATCCGCCTTGATTTTTGCTCATGCCCACAGTCTCATGTATTCACTTTTGCCTTCTCTTCTTGTGCACTTTATTCCTACTTTTGTATGACCTTCGCTTAGATACACACAGACTGCCTGTTTGTAGGTATTTTGTCACAATATCATTGCCGATCACCAAAAAAAAAAAACGAAAGTGTTGCACTCCCTCCAACCATTCTTAACCAATAGACACTGTCCCATAGTCTTGAAAGTGCAGTTAGTACGAAACCTAGTATATTTAAAAATGCTTTATGTCACGGACAGACTTTTAGTACGTTCTGGTGGGACTTGGCCTATGTGAAATTTTTACTATACGCATTCTGACCTGTCTGAGCTACTATACGTTTTGGTACGTCCACATGAGGCTCACAGGATTGCCTGAGGATCCTTATACTATTGGCTGTGTTAAGTGACTCGCTCTGACTCGTCCCGGTGGTCCCTGTATTAGTGGGCAGTGTCCCAGTCGTGTTCTGGACCCGAAGATCGGTACTAGTAGTATTATGATCTTCCTGTATATAAGAAGCACTCTGTACGAAGTTGAGCCCTAAGCTCGACTTAATTCTCAACTTGTAGCTTCTTCACTTCGTGCATCGAGAGGATAAGGGATCGCCATACGTTTTATCCCCTCTCCTCTTGTTCCTCGCGTGCAGAGTCTTCAGTCGCTCATCTAGCTTCACTCCTTCAAGACTCTACCTAGTCTACCTGCTTAAAGGTGCAGGTGCATACCGCTTAAGCTTGAGTGTAAAGCAAGCACGTCCCTAGCTACACTACTTGGAAGGTTTAATCGTCCGACCTCGTTCGTATTAAACCTCCCAACTTGTGTCCACACCAGTGCTGGGTGGATTGTTGATACGCTCTACACTCCCCATCACACTTGTGTCTCAGAGCATCAAAGAGCGAGTGACTACTCACTCTTCTTGCTCTGATAGCTTGCTAGGTCTGCTTGATCTCGTTCTCGCAAGCTCTCTAGTCCAAGGCCCGCTACAGCCTTAACACTTTATGGCAGTGAATTGATAGGCCTCCAGATGCTTCATGCAGAACCCCTCCAATGCATGATAAACCTCATGGCGAAATGGATTATAGGGGTAAGTAAAGACAACACGCAATTTGATGCATTCACTCTTTGTTATGAGCTTTCCCTCCCACCAGTCCACCAAGAACTCTCAGCAATGAGAGCTAGACTGTCAGAAAAGCTCAGATTCCATAATAGGATGCATACTTGGCTGAAGCATCTTTGGGATAATCCACCAGACTTCTCCTCCCTACATTTGACTTGGGTCACCAACTCAAAGAAATGGCTGAGAACGATTGACAAGGAGGCAAATAAATACAAGTCAATTGACAGTTACAAGGCGATCCCCCCCTACCTTAAACATACCCTACCACACACTACAGCCCCCATAAGGCCATGGGCTCAACTAGGCAAATCTATAGAGATGGAAGTCAGGTCAAAGCCTTCTTCCCCCTGTTGCTCCGAACTTGGAACACCTCATGTATACCGTCGCAATGGAACGATGTACAAATAGTGAACCTACCAAAAGGCGGGGATTTGGAGAACACAAACAACTACTGCGGCATAAGCCTGA
>QFEY01001872.1:0-2500 GCA_003316435.1 Russula virescens | reverse complement strand
CAGAAGTTGTGAATCGATACATCCTTGTATCTATTCCTCTACACGAAGTTGTGTTCTCAGAGATCAAAGAGCGAGTGTGTATACTCCCCCTTCTCCCTCTGATAGCTTGCTAGGGTCCGCTTGACCTCGTTCCAGCAAGCTCTCCAGTCCAAGGCCAGCTACAGCCTTAACAAGGACGAGTCAGAGACACAGCAAATAGTACAAGGATCCTCAGGCGATCTGGAGAGCCTCATGGGGACGTACCAATTAGTAGTACAGTCCGAACAGGTTAGAATGTGTATAGTAAATTTTTACAGAGGCCATTTCCTGAATGTACCCAGAGTCTGTCTGTGACAGAGGCCTGTAACATCACCCTCCCACTAATCTTCAAGCCCCTGCGAGATGTGACGCCCAACCTTCCTGACATTCTGATTCTTCCATTCCAATTGGCACATGTTGGGATAGGGGGAGAAGCATCCTTCCATGTGCCCAACCTTCTGCTGGACTTGGGAGCTGATAAGGTGGCCTTCACATACATCACAGGCTTTGCGCAGGCTGTCAAGGTCCATCTGGAGGAGTTTGATCTTATCTTGAAGGGTGGCAATGTTGAGATGGAGGGATCAGTAGTGGACAATCTCTGCAGTGTACCCCCAGTTGAAGAGGGCTTCAGTCTTGTTGTGGAGGGCAGTGAAGTTGGTGGGGGAACCAATGAGCATCTGCTGAAACCAGGGGGCAGTGGGTTCCATGGGGTTTTCCTCATTGCAGTTGTAAGGGGCCATGATGTCACATATATAAGGGTTCTTGTTGGTGTTCTGCCCCTGGAAGTATGCTGTGACCTTCTCATCTCCCAACATCTTGACCCACCTAGCCTTCCTGTAGACCCTGTTGCCAGTGGGGATTCTGATGGTGTCACAGGCTGCATTGCTGATGGCCATTTCAAAGCCATCTGGGGCCATGTGGTATTCTTTATCATGGTTGGCCAACTTGGCCTCAGCTGCTACGATCCATCTTGGGATCGTTATCACGATAGTGATCAGGTGAGGATCTGGTGTTCAGGTAGTTCAGCAGAGGGAGCAGAGCTCTACCTATGCATTAAGAGATCTTGCAATAGGACTGAAGGTAGTCCTAAGTCGAATGAAATCAGTGATTACCTAATTAGGCAGGAGGCTGGACCAGGAGGGCCGGGACAAGTAGTGCGCAGACAAGTTGATTGATATAGCTCAATCACTAAGCTCCGTGCGACTTGCGAATGAACACAAGTCAAAAGTGAATGATCAGAGGGGAAGAGGGCCTTGGATGCACACACAGGTGTTTCAGAGTAATGAGACGAAAACTGAGTTAACTCAGGCTTAGGGCCTAAGTTCAGTACTAACACGAGTATAAATACAAGTACTCTACTGGATGACAGATCAGTCTTGCTAAGTGGTTAACTAAGCTGACTAAATGCAATCAGTAATGTTGAATCAGCACTCAGGTAAATCAAGTAATCAAACAAGGAGACTAGTAAGCAATGAATCAGCGAACAAGAGAGGTACAGTAAGTGAGCTGATGAATCAAGAGTAATCAGTAAGTATTCTGACACACAAATGGCATCAGGCTGAGTAACAGTATAGTAAGCAGACCATGTGAACAAGTGTGGTGACAAAGGAACAGAAATCAGTACAGTAATAGAGCAACAAGAAAGAGAACATAGTGGAAGGTTCTGGAAGTCACATGATGTGACATATGATTAGTCAGGTGATTGGTCACCTGATGCAACACCTGACCAGTCATGTGACTGGTCATCTGATAAGACATGTGATCTGTCATATGACAGATCATGTGAGGGTTCTGGAGATTCTGGATAGGGCACAAAAGGCAGTGAATCCCAGGGGATTTGCTGGGAGATACAGGCAAGGGTACAGGAAGGGTCCGTGGGAGGACCAGGGCCAGAGCTTGTAACATCAGCAGCTTCAGCTCTTTCGGTGAGGATACGAGTGTGAGCATCATAGGTAAACTGTCTGGCATCGATGGTGTTGGCCAGAGCTGTACACATGGCATGAAGGACAGGAGTGGGGAAGTCAAACCCTGCAGCAAGGGCATTGCAGGTGGTTGAGGGAGAGAGCTGTCCCATGGCAATGGCTTTGGGATTAAGTTGAGGACCCTCTTGAGGGTTGCAGAGCAGGTGGATGGAGAGGGGTGCAAGGGATGGTGGAGGGATTGGAAGTGGAGAGTCCAACATAGGGGACTTGTTGCGAGTGGGGGATTCATTGCAGTTGGACATGATGTGTGGTAGGATCTTGAAGAGGATGTTGAGGATGGTGAGTGTGTCATCTGTGTTGTCTAGGGTTGTTTAGTGGAAGTGGTATGAGCACATCTTGAATGGGCACTCAGAATCGAGAAGAAGGCAGTGGTTGATGGTAAGGTAGACTCTGTAAGGAGGGGCATTATGTGGGAAGACAATGAAATAGGGGAGGAGCATCAGGGAAAACCCCAATTGCTAACCAAAGATAGCGGCAGGTTGGATTATTGATAAATGAGG
>QFEY01001865.1:0-13672 GCA_003316435.1 Russula virescens | reverse complement strand
TGTCCTCACATGTCTTTCCTTTTATGCCCAACAGGATGTGAGTGCCCCTCACTTGCTGGCTATCTTTCAGTGTCCTCACATGTCTCTCACTCTGTGCTCAACAGTATGTGAGTGCCCCTCACTTGCTGGCTATCTTTCAGTGTCCTCACATGTCTCTCCCTCTGTGCTCAACAGGGAGTGAGTGCCCCTCACTTGCTGGCTATCTTTCAGTGTCCTCACATGTCTCTCCCTCTGTGCTCAACAGGGAGTGAGTCCCCCTCACGTTCTGGCTATCTTTCAGTGTTCTCACATGTCTCCCTCTGTGCTCAACAGTATGTGAGTACCCCTCACTTACTGGCTATCTTTCAGTGTCCTCACATGTCTCTCCCTCTGTGCTCAACAGAATGTGAGTGCCTCTCACTTGCTGGCTCTCTTTCAATGTCCTCATATGTCTCTCTGTTACGAACTTTTTACCTTTACTGTACTATGGACTGCTGACTCCATTATGCTTACCCATTTGCCCTGCCTTATCTCAGACTGATTACTGTACGTATTGCCTGGGCGCTGCCACCTACGCTCTGATGACTCCTGCCTGATGTACTGATACGCGCTGCCTCAAGTACCGATACTATGTGTGACCGTGTGCCCTATGATAGCTACTGTATGCTACTGATACTACCACTACTAGGACTAGCTGTGACTCAGATCCTACTAGCGTAGTTACCTGGACTCCTTGTATATAAGGACTGCTTGACTAGAGAGTTGAGCCTTAAGCTCGACTTTGTACGCAATCTACATTGTCATTTGTCCCTTCTCACTTAGTGCCAGCCTAAGTGTCTGCTTCAAGACTTCCCCTCTCATCTCCTCACCTCGCTCGCACTCGGCTCGTTGCTGAGAGCATTCCTACGCCTGCTTAGTGCTATAAACTAAGACGTCTACTGCTAGTTAGTCCTAAAGCAGTAATCATCGCATGCCCCGGCCCGGACCTCCCATTCCGTCCATTCCTACTGCCTTCATACTCGAAGTGGTCCCCGGCCCGTCTTGCCGCTCGTCGGCCCGTGTCCCACTTACTACCAATCACCATCAGCCGTGTAGTGATCGACTCCCTTCCTCATTTGTCCTATCCCAGCGCTACCTCTGGATTGCCATATCCTTTGGGTCTATCTTCGATTCATTGCTCCCTACCTCTGTTGCCTGTTTGCCTCTAGTTGTTAATCACATCCATCAACTCTTAACCATCGCCTAACACTGTCAATAGCCATAGAACTATAGCAAGTCACCCAGTACTGTGAACGGCCCGTAGAGCCGTAACACTCTCCCTCTGTGCTCAACAGAATGTGAGTGCCTCTCACTTGCTGGCTATCTTTCAGTGTCCTCACATGTCTTTCCTTTTATGCTCAACAGATTGTGAGTGTCCCTCACTTTCTGGCTATCTTTCAGTGTCCTCACATGTCTCTCCCTCTGTGCTCAACAGGGAGTGAGTGCCCCTCACTTGCTGGCTATCTTTCAGTGTTCTCACATGTCTCTCCCTCTGTGCTCAACAGGATGTGAGTGCCCCTCACTTGCTGGCTATCATTCAGTGTCCTCACATGTCTCCCTCTGTGCTCAATAGATTGTGAGTGCCCCTCACTTGCTGGCTATCTTTGAGTGTTCTCACATATCTCTCCCTCTGTGCTCAACAGGAAGTGAGTACCCCTCACTTGCTGGCTCTCTTTCAGTGTCCTCACATGTCTCTCCCTCTGTGCTCAACAGTATGTGAGTACCCCTCACTTGCTGGCTATCTTTCACTGTCCTCACATGTCTCTCCCTCTGTGCTCAATAGATTGTGAGTGCCCCTCACTTGCTGGCTATCTTTCAGTGTTCTCACATATCTCTCTCTCTGTGCTCAACAGTTTGTGAGTGCCCCTCACTTGCTGGCTATCTTTCAATGTCCTCACATGTCTCCCTCTGTGCTCAACAGGGAGTGAGTACTCCTTATTTACTGGCTCTCTTTCAGCATTCTCACATGTCTCTCACTCTGTGCTCAACAGGGAGTGAGTCCCCCTCACTTTCTGGCTATCTTTCAGTGTCCTCACTTGTCTCTCCCTCTGTGCTCAATAGGATGTGAGTGCCCCTCACTTACTGGCTCTCTTTCAGTGTTCTCACTTGTCTCTCCCTCTTTGCTCAACAGGATGTGAGTGCCTCTCACTTGCTGACTATCTTTCAATGTCATCACATGTCTCTCCCTCTGTGCTCAACAGGATGTGAGTGTCTCTCACTTGCTGGCTCTCTTTCAGTGTCCTTACATGTCTCTCCCTCTGTGCTCAACAGGGAGTGAGTGCCCCTCACTTTCTGGCTATCTTTCAGTGTTCTCACATGTCCCTCCCTCTGTGTCCAACAGTTTGTGAGTGCCCCTCACTTGCTGGCTATCTTTCAGTGTCCTCACATGTCCCTCCCTCTGTGTTCAACAGTTTGTGAGTGCCCCTCACTTGCTGGCTATCTTTCAGTGTCCTCACATGTGTCTTTCTCTGTGCTCAACAGAGAGTGAGTACCTCTTATCTGCTGGCTTTCTTTCAGTGTTTCCACTTGCCTCTCCCTATATGCTCAACAGATTGTGAGATCCTCTCATTTGTTAGCTTTCTTTGAATCTCCCTGCTTATCTTTCTCTTTGCTTGACAGAAAGTGGGTGCCCCTTACTCTCTTGCTTTTTTTGTGTTTTCATTGGTGCTGGTCTCTTCTTCTCTGCTTTCTAGTTGGTGAATCCCCTCAATCTAATTACATAGAGCTTTCTCACTTCTCTCTCACATTTTATATTTATCAGAGAGTGAGTCTATTATTTGTATTTATATATTCTTTCTGTTCTGACTTCTCCCATTTTCTGCTTTATAGTCCATATTCTCCACATTACAATCATTTTTAATTGATGTATTATGATTCTTTCATCATTTCTATATTAACTTTACTAATAGACTTTTAGCCAAACCTCTCTACAACTAATGATAATCAATATCACATAATGATTGGTATATCTCTGCTATCTGCCTCTACAATCTCTAACCTTCACATAGTGACCATTTTCATCCTAGAATATGCCTGCATTTCTTATCTTTTATCATCTAAGCCACCTTTTAACCAGGTTTTAGCTAAAGCATATTCCCAATATAGGGCTTCTCAACTTAATGATGTGGTTTTAAAAGAGTTTACTTCACCTTTACAAGAATATTCTGTCTTACAGTTTACAGAATTTATCCTTAGTCATCGCCTTTGAGAATTGACTCTTGCTTTTCTATTATTTACTGACTTGTTGTATTATTTTATCTTGTGTGAATAGGTTTGAGTTTATTACAATCAGTGGAGCATAAGATCCCATTGCACCAAGGATAAGTTTAAGCCTTCTGCCATCCATACATTTGCTTTTGCCTTTAGACACTCAAGCACCTAAAGCTCAGTAAAGTTGCTTATGAGATACAGCTTACATATCTTTCCATAACACCTGATAGTAAAGGTATACAGTTGCCCTTAAAGGTGTTGTAATATTTTATTTATATGCCCATGGTATGTCCAATATTAGTATGAGAGCACCTGACCACACTTGTTCTATAGAGCAATATAACTGTACTATGATTTAGATAGGTTAGATTAACTCAAGTTTGGCAGCCTGAGGCTACAGATTGGGGGTCCCTGGGGTAACATTTGAGCATATCCATTCCATTGTTAAGAGGTGGAGATATCACAAGTAAGGAAATGCATTGAGGTTGTGGATCTGTCCAATAATGTTATGAACTTTTCACCTTTTACAATACCATAGACTGCTTACCCCACTATGCTTACTCATTTCCCTTTGTCTTACTTCAGACTGATTACTGTACATATTGCTTCTGCGCTGCCACCTATGCCCTGATGACTCCTGCCTGATGAACTGATACATGCTGCCTCAAGTACTGGTATTATGTGTGACTGTGTGCCCTATGATAGCTACTGTATGCTACTGATACTACCACTACTAGGACTAGTTATGACTCAGATCCTACTAGTGTAGTTACCTGGACTCCCTGTATTTAAAGACTGCCTGACTAGATAGTTGAGCCCTAAGCTTGACTTTGTACACAATCTACATTGTCTTTGTATCCTCTCACTTAGTGCCAGCCTAAGTGTTTGCTTCAAGACTTCCCCTCTCATCTCCTCACCTTGCTCACACTTGGCTCGTCGCTGAGAGCATCCCTACATCTGCTTAGTGCTGTAAACTAAGATGTCTATTGCTGTTAGTCCTAAAGCAGTAATCATTGCATGCCCTGGCCTGGACCTTCCACTCAGTCTACCTCTATCTCATTTCTACTCAAAGTGGTCCTCAGCCTGCCTTGCCGCTCGTCGGCCTGTGTCCCACTCCTCTCCAATCACCATCAGCTGTGTAGTGATCTCCCTCTTTCCCTATTAGTCCCATACATCATCATCCCCTGGATTGCCATATCCTTTGGATCTATGTCCACTTTATTGCTCCCCATCTCTGTTGCCTATTCCTATTCAGCTATTAACCAAGTCTATCGATTCCCAATCTCATCTGGTATCATCATTAGTTCATAGAACTATTGCATATTGTCCAATACTGTGAATGGCCCATAGAGCTATAACAAATAATCCACAGAGTTGAGCAGTAGGGGCATACATTGACCAGATAGTATGAGAGATAACTGCAAGACAAAGAGTACACCAAACAGAAACACAACCTAAATTGCCCCAGCCAATCTTGTTTCTTTCATTCTCAGGGAAGCTATTTCTTCCACAACTTCAGCAGTAGATGGCTCTAATCTGCCATGGTTGAGCCACCTGTTAAGCATGCCCTCAGTGATAGCAACATTTGGCAAGTTCATAGGTCATACATACCTCTTAGCTTCTGGTTGTGTACCTTTTCTCGCTCCTTGTCAAGAGCACATAGTCTCTTCAGTTTGGTGGTGGCAGCAGCAAGTCTAGGTACACATTCAGGGGTCAGATGCAAGGGGAAAAACACCACCATGGCACGCCACTGCACAATGATGGCTTACCTGCAGGGCTCTCCTTTATGAGTTCCTCAAGTATCCTCTCAGCACGTGTGAAGAATCCCTGCACACCGAACACCTTGCCATGGCAGAACATGGCTTTGTAGTTCTTCAGAATTTTTGCAAGTGCTTTCTTGGTGGTCTCCTGGACACATTTCTGCTTCTTGTGCTTGATGTAGCACACAGATATGTTCACATAGATCTTCTCAAGTTTATCTGCCTGTATTGGGTGGTGGGCACTTCATGCTTCCAAGATCTTCTTGTGCAAGTGACACAAAGAATTGTACCTCAGTTAGTTCCTTCAGTGCCATGGCAGGATCCATAGGCATAGACCTGGAACCTATGGCAGAGGCTATACCACCCAATCTGAAATGAAACAAAGGGTAGATAGTTAGATATGGCACCATACTCAACGCAAGGTGTTGAGCACAGACTTGTCTAGGCCATTGGCTTATAATACTGCCTCCAGAGCTTCTTTTGCTCTTACTTCCATCATCTCAAAATTTCCCATGCCTTCAAAGCCATCCCCCCCACCTAAAGCTGCCCCTCCCAGTCAGCCAAAGGCATCCAGAACTGAGAGGACCCCCCTCTCTACTCTACTTTCATCATTCTGACTCAGATGGTACCTCAACAGGAACCTTTTCATCTTCTCCCTTGCCTCCTGTCAAAAGGATGCCCAGGGAAAGATCACCTGGGTTAAATTCCCACCTGCCCAGCACTCTCATCTACTTCGCTGTGCACTTCAGATTGCCCCCCACAACTGTCATGCTCGGACTAAAGCGTGTTCGACCAAGAGGGTTCGTTCTTGGTTGTGGGGTTCGCTGTTGTATATAGACGATGCGCGTCACCTTCGTACCTATAGATCACTATAGGTCCCTTCGTCAAGTTACGTTACGACGTAGTCTTGAAAGACCTTCAGCAGGGAGCTTCTCCTACTGTGTAACTAGATTGCATACTAGTCTAGCCTAAGACCGGAATCTGGCTTAGGGCAACATGCAGAACCGTAGGACTGCGGCGGTTTAACGATGGGTTATCCCCAACGAGAGTGTTTGTATATAGATGGGTGCTGACCGCCTTCGTGTAGCGAGCTACTTTACGCTATGTTTATAGACCCAAGGTCCCTTATGAGTCTGGGTGTCCAGGCCAGTTAGGCGCTGGTTCAGACATGTAGTGATCGATCGAGTGTTAGGCACCGAAGCCCTAAACGAGAGCGATACAGTAAACCGGATTAGGAAGGTTCCCGGTCTGGGACGGAACAGCTCGACTAGCTGCTTAGGTAATAGAACTTGAAGGAGTTGAGAGACAAGCTTGAGGGAGTAAAGCTTAGATGGAAGACTTAGAAGGGCACACGGGGTTATGACGAGGTAAGTCCTGTATTGAACAGAAGACCAAGCTTAAGGCTTGGTGTCAGAACGGAGTTGTCTTATATACATGCGGACACGGAACTAGCTAGAAGGTAACAGAATGGAACAGAATCAAAGCACAGTCGCGTACATAGCATAGCACAGTCCGTAGCATCAATGTTACCGGCCTCTCAGATTGCGAGTGTAAGTGTGGAGGAACCGGCCTTGTGTTTGCCTCATGTACGATATTAGGGTCTTGTCGTGTTTGCCTCGTGTCTGCCTTGCGTCTTGTGCATGTTTTCTTGTTACTGATGGCTGTACGCCTCATGGAGGCCTCGTGCTGGTAGCATGTATCCTAGCTTAGTCATCGTCCCTTTTGTAGTATATAAGCTACGCCTTGCTGTCTCTAGGACGGCAAGTTGAGTCTCCTGTCTCAGTAGTCTCAATATACTTCTCTTCTCCATCTATACTGTGGGTGGCTATTGGGTCAGAGCCCATTTAGCGGGAACCCTTACCAGTCAAAGTCTTGGACGACACTTCAGAGTCGTCTCTCTCATCCTCATAATCGACTTAGTGTGTCTCGAGCACTACTTAGCAGTCAGGCTATCCCTTCGAGCTTAGTCTACTGTCGACTGCACTACGTGGCGGTGACATTAGACTCAACTTTGTTGTAAAACTGGCACCACAATTCGAAGGCGAAGGATCCAATATTAGGATCTATCTCAAATCAGCAGACGTACTCGAAGGAATACCAAACAAAAGAGTATTCAAGTTCGATCCACGAAGCAGCGAACCACCATTCCTCATCTTTACCGACAGTCCACAAGGAAAGCTTAACCGACGATCACAAGCAGTAACATTCTTCCAAGACGAGTGGAGGAACGTCGAGTACCGACCTAGCCTAGACGAATTCAAACTAGGGCCACCAAACCCTGAAGTAGCGCAACACAATATACTCAAGGACGACCACGAAGTCGAACAACTCGCAGCACAAATGGCCACTACCACTCTCACCACGACGATATCTAACGATCAGGATGATATTATCCAGACACTCGGGAAAAGTCGCTTGGAAAAGAAAAGCGACAAGATCACTAGCAACCTCAACTGCGCCTTGGGAAAGCCCGACCCAAACGATCCAAACCCAGGAGGAAACCCAGGAGGATCAGGAGGACCAGGAGGACCCCCAGGAGGACCTAACCCGCCAGGAGGACCAGGTGGACCACCTAATCAAAATATTCTCCAACCTATCCCTGTAAACCCAGATGTTAAGGCCATAGGAAGCCTTCCCCAATACTTCACGGGAGAACGCAAACAAGCCAAACAGTTCATAGAAGAGGTCAAAGCGTACCTCTGCATCAACGCAGACGTAGCAGGATTCAACTCCCCCATCAAGAAAGTTGCCTTCACCCTTACTCTCATCAAAGGAGAGAAAGTTGCATCGTGGGCCAGGCAGATGGGTGACTGGCTCGACACCCTCGACCCAGTTGCCGATAACATCCCTCTAGTATGGATTGCATTCCTACAACGATTCTTCAAACGATTCCAAGACACTACGGAACTTGAACAAGCACGCAACGAAATAGAAGATATCAAAATGGATGGTCTAGCAGTAAACGAATACACCAGTAGTTTCGAAGACCTGATCATTAAAGCGGAATACGACCTCAACAACTCGGAAACCTGTCGCAAATTCATCAAAAACCTACCACGTTTCATACTCCTAAAAATGGCCGATCTGTCACTTCCCACCACATATCATGACTTAAAAAGCAAATTGGAAAGCATCGTACAGTCACAAATTACAGTCCAAGGAATACTACAACAAGTCGTGGGAAGAGGACCCCCTGTCAACAGCACTAACAATTATTTCAACTGATCCCAACGCCCCCAGAATCAGAACTGGAGGGGAAACACTCAGCAGAGGCCACAGAGGAATTGGCAAGCGCCACCGGCCCAAGGAGCCTTCAATACCTCAAACGCCCCCAGGTGGATGAACGACCGACCAGTCCCTATGGACTTAAGTCGAGGACGCGCTCCCAATAACTCAGGATGGCGCCGTCCCCAAAACCAAGGATCAAGACAATGGGGACCCCCACGTCAAGGGCCCAGAGTCAACGTCGTACAGACACCGACCACCAGCAACTCGTGCTTCAACTGCGGTAAAGTGGGACACTTTGCCAGGAACTGTCCACAAAGACGCCCTCAACGCACCCAAGCCAATTTAGTCGAATTCGATGGGTTCCAAGACGACCCTGAACAAAACCAGCAAGAGGACACGCCTACCCGAGTAGCCCGCATCCGCACGGAGCTAGAGAACCTATCCCAGGAGGAAAGGAACGAGATGGCCCAACAAATGGGCACAGCTGAGGATTTTTCCAGCGTCTGATTAGCTCGGCACTGATCAGACGAAGTACAAGTTATGCAGAATCAGATCCCGTGTACATATCTGCTCGAAAATCAATGACCGTTCGCGCGTTTGTCCATTCTGTATCAAAAAGAGCCGAGGTGGTAGCCCTAGTAGATTCTGGCACCACGGAAAACTTCATGAATCTCGAATACGCCAAATGGCTACAACTCCCTATCAAAAAGCTTGAAAACCCTAGACCTCTCTTTAACGTGGATGGAACCAAAAACACTAATGGAGCCCTCACCCACTACACCGACCTCTCCATCCAAATGGGTACACAAAAAGTTAACATGAGGTTCTTCCTCACTCAATTAGGCGAACACAAAGCCATCTTTGGCTACCCATGGTTCGCAGCGTTTCAACCAAAAATCGATTGGAAACGAGGATGGATAGATTACACCCAACTCCCTATCGTCGCAAAAGCAATCAACTCCATGAAAGCCCGTTTTGTCCCTCGTACCCACAACATTCCCCGACCCATTCACCGCGACCAGTACTATATCGGTCGTGTCACGTTTAACACTACGGCAACAAACCCGAACCTTTCAAAAGTCCCAGAAGAATATCATCAGCACGGAAAAGTATTCAGCGAAGAAGCCTCACAACGACTACCCGGCCACACCATATGGGATCACGCCATCGAACTACTCCCCGGAGCTCCACATACGCTTCCTGGATGCCTCCTCCCCCTGACACAAGAGGAACTGAAGGAGGCCGACAAGTTCTTCCAAGAACATCTAGACAGAGGAACCATCTGTCCTTCAGACTCCCCATACTGCGCCAATTTCTTCTTTGTGAAAAAGAAAGACGGCAAACTACGACCAGTACAAGACTACCAACCTGTAAACAAATGGACGGTCAAAGATCGAACTGTGTCCCCCCTTATATCCCAGACCATCGACCGACTCAGTGGGTGTACACTATTCACCAAGTTCGACATCTGGTGGGGCTATAACAACATTAGGATCAAAGAAGGAGATGAATGGAAGGCAGCCTTTCTCACACCCCAAGGACTATTTGAACCTACTGTTATGTTCTTCGGGCTCACCAACTCCCCCGCTACCTTCCAAAGGATGATGAATGTCATCTTCAGACCCGAAATCGCACAACAATGGCTCTTGGTATACATGGACGACATACTAATTCACACCAAGCGACGAGACAACGAAACAGAAGAAGAACATGTCAAACGTCACCGTGATTACACGCATCACATCTTAGCTAAACTCGAAGAAAACGACCTGTACCTCAAACCCGAAAAATGCTCATTCGAGCAAAAAGAGGTCGATTACCTCGGAGTAGTCGTAGGCGGACGAACAGTAAAAATGGACCCTAAGAAGCTTCAAGGCGTCGCGGACTACCCAGCACCAACGACGCCAACAGAAGTCTGCAAATTTCTTGGGTTCACAGGCTATTACCGATACTTCATACCTAACTATTCAAAAATCGCGCGACCGCTACTGGATCTAACGAAGAAAGCCACCACCTGGTCGTGGGACAACGCCCAAATCATGGCATTTGAAGAGCTCAAAACGCGGATGTGTATGAACCCAGTACTGGCACAACCCAACTTCGAGAAACAATTCGTCCTCCAATGCGACGCATCGGCATATGGCGTGGGAGCCATACTCTCGCAGAAGGGTGATGACGACACACCTGCACTCGAAAAACGACAAAAACCTGTCCTACATCCCATTGCATATTACTCAGCCATGTTCACGCCCACAGAAAGGAACTACGACATCTACGAACGAGAACTCCTAGCAGTCATGAAAGCCCTCGCACACTGGAGACCCTATCTAGGATGGACACAAGAACCATTCATCATCCACACCGATCACGCAAATTTGCAATACTGGAAATCTCCCCGAAACCTAAACCGACGCACTGCCAGATGGCACGCAGACCTGCAAGAATACGATTATATTGTCGAGCACATCCCGGGAAAAGAGAACGAAGCAGCCGACGCTCTCTCTCGACCACCGGGTACTGACCAAGGCTCAAACGACAACCAAGGTGTCATCATTATCCCACCAACACGCTGTCGCACCACGACCACTGCAATCACCACTATCCCCATTCCAGAGGAAAACAAGTCGCTAAAACGCTTCCTAATGATTCTCTATCATGATCACCCTACCGCAGGACACCCAGGCCACGATGAAACGATCAGACGAACACAAGAAAAGTACCACTGGACTGGCATGAAAGACTGGATCGCCAATTACGTCAAAGGATGTGCCACGTGCCAGCAAAACAAGATCCAAACCCATAAAGCCAAAACGCCGTTATACCACATTGGGATGAACGAAGGAACGCGACCGTTCCAACACGTGGCCATGGATTTGATCACGGGCTTACCACCACACCAAGGCAAAGACGCCATCTTAACCATCGTCGACCATGGGTGCTCCAGAGCCGCCGTCTTCCTCCCATGCTCTACAACGATCACAGGACCAGGCATCGCCCAACTATACATGGACAACGTGTTCAGATGGTTTGGAATCCCTAGCAAGATCATCAGCGATAGGGACCCCCGTTTTACCTCTCACTTTAGCCGCGTGCTAACCAAAGCCCTTGGAACGAACCAAAACGTGTCAACAGCGTTCCACCCCCAAACCAACGGTCTATCAGAGCGGAAGAACCAATGGATCGAGCAATACCTCCGTCTTATGACATCATCACACCCGGAGCATTGGACCGAATGGCTATCCCTCGCCTCGGCCGTGCACAACAACCGGAGGAATGTAACCACCGGACTATCGCCCAATCAAATCCTTTTTGGACACGAGGTCACCCTCCTTCCCCCATCAACACCACCATCAGAAAACAAAGCAGTTGAAAAGCGCATGACTCGCCTCAAGGCTTACCAAGTACAAGCAATAACAGCCCTCAAACATGTTGCAGAAGGATCAGCAGACCTACCGGCACAATACAAACCCGGAGAACAAGTATGGCTCGATGGCAAGAATCTCAGATTTCCCCATCAGAAAACCAAACTACTCCCCAAAAGGTACGGACCCTTCAAAATTGCCGCTCAGATATCCCCGGTAGCCTACCGGCTTCACATACCCCCGACATGGACCATCCACAACGTATTCCACGCCTCCCTCTTATCGCCCTATCATGAAACAAACGCCCACGGCCCCAACTTCTCCTGTCCACCACCTGACCTTATCGACGGAGAAGCGGAGTACGAAGTGGAGCAGATAAGGAGCCACAGACGTCAAGGACGGTCCAGAACCCTCCAATACCTGGTCAAATGGGCTGGGTACCCCGAAAGCGACAACACATGGGAACCCGCTGCTTCAGTTCATGCTCCACACCTCGTAAAACAATACCACCGTAAGTGCCCACTAGAATCTATAAAAACTGTGTCCTATGATCGTCAAAACACCAACAACCCATTCTGGCTCCAATCACTCCCCGCCCTCCTTCTCCAAATCATAAATTCACCTTCAACCCCAAGAAACACTTCCAGTTCCAGCCCCGTCAAAACATCCACACCTTCGCCTTCCATTTCCTTAACAAAGTCCCCCCTTCCCACTCTCGCGAGCACTCGTGCTTCTGCCATATCTCCCTTTGCCCCTACCACCGCTAAAAACTGGAGCCAAACCCCGAACCCCTCGACAACCATCAGGGTTCCTTCCGCCCCTACTTCCGAGTCTTCCCTACCAACGCCCCTAGTTACAAAGTCTACCTCCCCTTCGACCACTGCTTCCTCCGCGACCGCGACTGCCCCTACGAGACTTGCTTGTATCACAACCACTCGTAAAAACTGGACTCCGACACCCTTGCCATCCTCCCCGTCCTCGCTTACCTCATGTCGATCCGCAACGAATCCCCCGCTCGCAACGAGTCCCCCATGTCGGACTCCCCACTCCCCATACCTCCTCCAACCCTTGCTCCACTTTCCATCCACCCTCTCTGCAGCCCCACAGAGGCCCCTAACCTCGATCCCAATGCCATCGCAATGGGGCGTCTCTCACCTTCTACCACCCGCAATGCCCTCGCAGCTGGATTCGACTTCCCCATCCCCATACTCCGTGCTATGTGCACTGCCCTCGCCAACACTGTCGACGAACGACAGAACATCTACGACGCCTGCACCTGAGTCCTCATCAAACGTGCAGAAGCCGCGGAAGCCAAACTGGCCGACCACGGCCGAGAGTACCACGTCACCCCAGAAGGGTACGAGACCGCCAACGGGAACTTGGCATGTGAGAGCATACGTATCCCCGCAGGCAACGGGATCTTCAAGAAGCCGTGATGGGTCAAGATGCTGGGGGATGGGCGAGTCGCCGCCTATTTCCAAGGACAGAACACTGATGAAGACCCCTACATTTGCAAGATCACAGCCCCCTACAACTGCGATGAAGACAACCCCGCAGAACCCATTGCACCATGGTTCCAACGCATGCTCATCGGCACCCCTACCAACTTCTCCGTCCTACGTGCTGAAACCGATGCCCTCTTTGATTGGGGGTACACTGTGGAGATCGTCCGCTACCGCACCATCCAGCAGGATATCGCCACCCTACAGGACAAGATCAAGCTATTCCAGATGGATCTGGAGAGCATGCGCGAAGCCCAAAACGTATGCGAGGGTAGGATTATCAGCTCACGCGTGCAGCAGCAAGTCGGGCACTTGGAAGGGAGGTTCTCACCCTATCCTACCATGCGTCAGTCGGGTTGGAAAGAACGGGTCAAGACTAGGGTCGCCAACCGTCGTGCCTCGCAGGGGCTCGACAACTAGCGGGAGGGTGATGTTACCGGCCTCTCGGATTGCGAGTGTAAGTGTGGAGGAACCGGCCTTGTGTTTGCCTCATGTACGATATTAGGGTCTTGTCGTGTTTGCCTCGTGTGATATGGCCTTGTCTGGGGCCTTACTTGCGATAGCAAGCCTAGTGAGGTACGAGTGGTCAGTG